>CACRXK020018024.1:0-10229 GCA_902702795.2 Paramuricea clavata
CAGCAACAGGTTGCTCTCTATCATTTCCCTTAGGTGTCACTTCCCCTGTTGTTAAGCTTTCATCAGCTGCAGATTCTCTACTATGCTTACAAGAAGACGCATATGTCTCTCCTGCTTGTCTTTTACCAAAATATTCCGACATTTTTCGTTTTAAAACTATTTGTTACTCACTCGTAAATAAAAGTGGCAACAGATGAACTTGCTTACAAATAGAAAAATGATACGAAATCTGAGAGACCATCTTTGCTCACGTTATTGTATGTTTGTGCTATAACCTAGCTATGTTCGATCGAATACAGATCTTGCATGGAATTAGTAGAAAGGGTGTCTTTTGAAATAAATTCAAAAAAACCATCAACTCGAATATGATTTTTTTTTATGAATATAAACAGAGAATCACCTTGCCTTTCTGATAAACAAATTTACAAGGTGCAGGCAAGTCTTCATCACTGAGTGAGCTGGGCATATTTGCCTGCAAAGTCTATTTTATAAACTTGCCCAGAAAGGAAAAAAATGTTTAAGGGATACCTTATGAAAATTTCTTTGGAAAACGCTATAAACTCATTTATACGACTACAGTGAATTAGAGCACAATGAAAACAAAACATTTGTGTTTTCTTGCTGTCATTTAGCGACTAAACACACTAAGAATAACCCATCATGAATGTACAAGTTCCAGCCATTTTATCTGTAATCCATCAACTTCGATTTTTATGAATAGTTTAAGATATAACGGTGGCATTATCTTATTCAACATACGTGAAATTTCTCGCCGCTGACAGGCAGTTGACATGCAATACTTTCATGGCAAAATTATCTCTCCATGGAAGCCATCACACGATCAAGTTAATATCCATAAATTTGATGTTTATAAAAAAGTATGTTAGCAAAGGAAGACATACGTGTAATAAAACAGTACTTCACAAATATCCATCAAAAAGTTCCTCCAAAATATCATATTTAGAGGAAAAACAGCAAAAATATAACTGGTGGTGAAAACCACACTCCTACTCGAATTCTTGTGAAAAGCATGCTTGTGCCAGTCCACTTCCGTATCACACACCGATCAGTGCTCAGTAAGCGTGTTGCACCGCCCTATATATAAGCGCCCTGGCTTCTTGCTTTGTATGCACTGTATCTAAATTAAACCCATTTCATTTTTCAGAACACAGTTAACCTTATATTTAACCCTTTCAAAAGTGGCAATACACCCAGATGCACCCTACTTTATTATTTTACTCTGTCTGATGCCATATTATTTTACTCTGTCTAACGCCAGCCAATTTCACTCATCAGGGAGAGTGCTCCACTCAATGGGTTAATTCGTTTGTACACAAATCTATCCCATTATTTTGATGAATATGCTGGTTTGTAATATTTTTGCCCGCATGAATATAAGAAATCCAATGTGGACGTGATATTCCCTTATACTGATGCACCCACAGGTGAATATAAAAAAGAAATTAAAATAAATTCAGTTCAAACAAACACAAAAGACTTGTGTAAAATAATAAAACAATTATTTGCCTCAGGCTCAGTGATCATAGGGGGATATTCACCTCCACTTCATCTCCCCGATAATCACCTCGCATTTGGCGAATAAGAGAGGGAGTGCATTGCATACAGTATACTAAACAAACTCGTACCCCTGTGTATGCCCGTTCGCGGGTTAGGTGCTGGACATGACTCTGGAGAAACGGAATACCGGATATCCAATTTTGGATATCCGGTTAGTTGTGCGCATGCTCATGCTCACACCGCAACACCGAATTCATGCAGGCGTCACTAGTTGCAATTATAAATAAAATCGTAGAATTTGTCGAAAATTTGATACTTTTTACATTGAAATCAATTGAAGATTTATTTTCTTGTGCTAAAAGTTACAAGGTAAATATATATGTGGTGTATATAAACTAAGCATGGCCACTGACAGAGGTTTTGAGGATCTAGATAAAATATCTAGAATGCTTGATGTGCCACTGTGGACCTGTGGCTAGTTAGCCTATTTTGTTTATTACAATTAAATACTTTAATTGGTGCCTTGATGAATTGATATTTAAAATGAGCATGAAAATACTTCCCTCTGTTACTCTGTATCATTCCTTTGATTTGACATTGTCATTGCATTCATACAAACAGTTCCATGGTTATATATGTATTTAATTTATTTAATTGAGTCATACAAATTATGTTCACAATTATTGATGCTTGAAAGTAAATGAATTAAATGGAATGTTATCAGGTTGGGTGCCTGTCTCAAAGGTGGCAGGCAAGGCAAGGTGTTGCTAAATTGCCTTATCCATATACTAGGGGCACTGATTGAGAAATCTGCCATCATTGGGGTTATGGGGTAAGCTACATCACCCTGACCTGACATTGCTGCTTGATAAATCATAACTTTCATGTGCTGATGTATGCTGCTTATGCCCAAGTCAATGTAAATAGTTACTATTCCATTGAATATGTACTGTATGTTAACTATATAATGTTGCAGGCAGAATGTAAGATGCATGTGGGATAACCATAGATATCTTTTACACACTAGTTGGCGCATCTCTTTTAGTAAAATTGAAGCCAAGAATATTCCAGTGGTTACCCCCATTTGAATAGATGGCTCTCGAGAAAGATAGCATAATAATGATTGTAATTGGAAGAAATCTTTACATAAAACAATATAAACATACAAACTATAAAACATACAACTAAGAACGTACAATGAACGTTTTGGCTCAAGTCCGCTGACCCCAGTTTCTATAAATGTCATATAATATCACTTATAATGTAAGTTGCTAATTCTCTACATCCTCCGGCGGGCCAGAAAGTGCATCAATCCAAACTGATACTTGTTGCGAAGCCTTCAGAGCTTCTTGGCGTTTTGGTCGCTTCAGTTTCTCTGCTTCATTTTCTCTGCTTCATTATGTGTTTCGGTTGGTGGAGGGTCTGTTTCCTTCGTGGTAGCAGTAATTTCCAGTGGGTGTAGCTTTGTAATTGGTCTATTTGTTCTTCCACTACTGCTTCGAATATTGGCGGCGCGTACGAGGCCATCGGCTCCCCTAATCAGACTTTTGATTACTGCCATTCTCCATTTAACTCTTGGGTTATCGCTATGTATTAATACTACGTCCCTGACTTTAACCGATTGATCATTGTTTCCTGAGTTCTTGTGTAACTCGAAGGTATGTTAGGTATTCTCTTTTCCAGCGCGACTCAAAATGTTGTAACCTTAGTGCTTGCGTCTTTGCTTTTTTCCTTACTTCTGAATTGTCCAGGAAATCTGGATCTTCGATTTCATCGCTTTCTACGAGTGGGTATGGAAGTGACGTAATTCTTCTTCCATATAGATGAGATGGTGTCAGCGGTTCTAAGTCTGTCATGTCACAAGAGACATATGTGATTGGTCGATCATTGATAACTGCTTCAATTTCCGTTACTAGAGTTTGCAGTGCTGTGAGGGTTATACTTGCTCTTCCGAGAACCCTTTTGATGACTGTTTTTGTCATACCAATTAGCTGTTACCAACGGGACGAATTCCCATTTGACACCATGGTTGGCGAAGTCTTGTTTCAATGAAGGGGATTGGAATATTTGTTTGAGTTCATTCCCTGCTGATAGATACGTTGACGCGTTGTCTGATATTCTTCTTGGTAGAGACTTTTGACTGGCAAAGCGACGGGAATGCTTGGATGAATGTTTCTTCTGTCAGATCAGTGACGACTAGGTGTATTGCTCGTGAAACTGCGCATGTAACAAACAAATGTAGACCTTTCTGTTCAGATCCGTTTACTTTAACTTATTTTTCACCCTGCTCGGTTTCCTTTGTTCTTATCGGGGAATATATTCAATATTCCCCTCTAATCAATTTCAGTTTAATAATCCCCTCTAATATTCACCTGCAATTAATAATCCCCTCTAATATTCACCTGCAATGTCTTTGCAGCACAAAAAATGAGAAAAAAACAACATAACAAAGGCAATATGGCATTAAGAATTATTTCTATTCTGAATCATTAACGCAACCTCGCAATGTGAAAAATAAGTACGTTATTTTGAGGCACCTCGGGGATAAATCACATATCCCCTTGTTGCCTCAAAATAACCTGTACATATAGTGCTCCTGTAAAATCGACTCCAGTGACCTTGAAAGGTATGACTTCGTGTATTCTGGTAGTGGTGCCGGATCTGGGGCATGATATACTTTCCCTATTATCTTTCAGCAGTTGACACAACGTCGTAGAACTGACCTCACAGACTGACGTGCAGCTGGAACCCAAAACGTCTGTTGTAGAGCGGTACACCTGTCGAGTTTACACCTGCATGTAACTGGTTCTGGTGGACGTCTTGAATGATTAAATTGGTAATGGGATGTTCAGGTGGCATCAGGTAAGGGAACTTGGTTAACTTGTGGACGGGTGCAATATCGATCCTCCCGCCACAACGAAGAAGGCCATGTTTGTCAAGAAAGAGACGGAGTTGTCTCACTGATTGTAAACAACTGGCAGACTTGGCTTTTAGATTCGCAATTTCTTGGCCATACTCAAGTGATTGGGTATTTTGTATCCATTTGTGTTGTGCTTCTTGAATTTCTTTGGTGGTCAATGCGTCATAGTTTGGTGGATTTCTTTTAGTCAGGATGTTGACGAACCGTAGGATGTAAGCGGTGATACAGGCGACACATGTTAATCTGGTGTGTTTAGATACGTCAATAAGGCAGTGTATTCCTGGTTGGTCACTCATTTGAGTGGATACATCTTCGGTTGCTGTGGTGGTAGCGGTAGCAAGTGTTTGTGCTGACGAGATTTGGGATTCTGCGGGTGACCAATTTGGCCACTGACTTTCTGACATTAGCTGTGGTCCATGTTGCCAAATTGTGGATGATCCCAGCTGATCAGCGGTAATTCCACTGGTAAGCAGATCAGCAGGATTGTTGGATGTGGGACCAGGGTCTTAGCTAGAGGGCCGTGTTGGCCGTGTTATCGCGGCCAAAAGTGGGAAAACACGGCTAGATAAAATGAACGCGGCTTCAATATTCATATAAGGCCGTGTAGGTTCATTAAATAAGGTGGTGCTACTTACAACAGACAGAATTTCTTCCTATTTACGTCGTAAGAAAGTTTGTAAAATCTACTGTTGTTGCGTTGAATTGGCAAAAGTGATTCGTGATGTTTTAATATTTTGATGGATAATGAGAATTGTATATGGTGTTAAAATGGTTTTAAATACCCCCAAGAGTTGCTGAAATAACTTAATATTTTAATGTCAGTGCGCAATATGAGCGTATGCTCGCCTTGTATTTGGTTGCAAAGCACAGAACAACAACAGGCATTGTCTGTTGTTGGCGAGCATAACTAGAACCGTGATTTTGCTATTCAAGGTAATTGTCATGTACACGCCCTGGTCATTAGAAACACGCCCAAGATCTAAAATCCTAGCTAAGACCCTGTGTGGGACAATAGTGCCAGGTCGATGCAGGATAAAGTTGATTGATCTCTTTAACTTGATTGTGTATGAATGGCTATAATGATTTTCAGCTGTGCAACCAATGTAACACAATTTGGCTATCAGTCCAAATCGTGACTCGTAGGTTGTGGAATCGTTTCTCAAGGCTTTGTTGGATGAAGTGGGCTAAACGTGCACCGATTAGGGCAGCCATAAGCTCTAGTTCTGGGAACGTTAGTTCCTTGAGAGGGACAACACGGTTTTTCGCCATAATAAAGGAAATGTGAGGGCAACTGCGCCATATGCGACTGTGCTCGCGTCAGAGAAAATGTCCAATTCTATGTTCTCTTGTGGCTTTATATGCTCTGAAAAGTATTGTCTAGGAAGGCTGGCATGTTCTGTAATATTCTTATAGATATCTGCAGCAATACTTGACCACTTCTATTGAAGGTCTGCTGGGATAGGTGTATACCATGGGAGGTTTCTGCGCCACAATTCCTGAATGAGGATTCGTGCTCTCACTGTCACTGGTGTGATAAGACCAAGTGGGGCATATACTTTGGCAGATTGCTGAAGGACAGTTTGTTCAGTCATAGGGGATTGTTGGGTCAAATGGACCACTTGCATAATAGACTAAATTTTGCTCTCAACAACCCTTTGGGGCTATCAATTTCCCGTTCGTAATCTAAAATGACTGAAAATTGCAAACTTCGCAAGGTATATTTTCCACATTTTACAACATTTCGCAAACAAAACTTTGGAATATTACTAATTTTGTTATGCTCTTTCAAGCTGTGATGAAATTTTTGGCTGGACTTGTTTAGATAAAAATTTAGTCTATTATGCAAATGGTCAATTGCTATCATTCTGTGCTAGGGTAATTTTGTTCATCTTAGGGTTCCATCGAAGATCAAGGATGTTGACTTTTTCACTTTTATCTTCCGTGTGGTCTTTGGCAACATGAGAACAAAGTTGTTGGCTGTTACTTGCCCAATACCTCAGATTAAAGTGGCCTAGAGCCATGGTGGATTGAGATTCATTATAATAATCAACGGCTTCGTCCTCTGTCTCACATCCCGTAATCAGGTTGTCAACGTAGAGGTTTTCCTTGATGTCTTCTGTCACTTGAGTGCTGTATTTGTCTAGATGGTGTTGTAATGTGGCATTAAGCATGAAGGGTGAGCTAGCGGCGCCAAACAGTACGACCTTGAAGTGGTTAGTGATAAATGGACATTCGGGATCATTTGGATTAGACAGCCAAACGAAACGGGTAAAGTTGCGGTCGTGTTCGTTTAAACCTACGTGGAGGAATGCCTTTTCAATATCAGTGAAGGCAAAGGGGTGTGTTCTAAAATGAAGGATAATGGAACATATCGGTAAGGAGTGGTGATCCAACTTGTAGGCAATCATTCAAACTTGGAGTTTTGGGAGACTGTCAGCAACTGCAATCGTAAATTATTCTAACTGGTGTTGTGGGAGAATTCTTGACAACAGGATGATGCAGAACGTAATGTGTTTCCCTTTCGCTTTCTTGTGGTTCAACTCGTTCAATGAAGCCATGGTTCTCCTGGTCAGTGATTATGTCCCCATACATTTTTAGGAGTTCTGGGGATTTTGCAAGTACTTTGTGGTGTCCCAAACAATTAAAACATCGGTTTTCTTTCTTTACAATTTGATATTGTTTGTTACTGTCTATGACCATGTTACATGCTATTGGGTGATGTTTTCCCTTACAGTAGAGACAGGAGGGTTCACCCTTGCTCTGGGTGGGGGGAGGTTGGGGTGGGTTAGGGGGTGAAGGATTGGCATGATATGACCCATGTGCAGTGGTGTGGAAGGATGCTGTCATAGATGGTGAGGTGTGTTCATTAAATGTTCTAAGAGGATCGTCAATTGGAACTGCTACTTTCGAGATCGTAACTTCTTTTAAGATGGCTTGTCTCAGTAGATTAATTGTCCATTCAGAATTGTTTTGTTCTCTAGCAAGATTCCTTTGCAGTTCAACAGGAAGTTTTCCAAGTATAACAGGTGTTAGGAGGGATCCAAAGAATTTCCCAGACTTTCCTAGTGCAGACAGACCTCTAATATGATTCTCAATAGTGTCGTAAAACTGTCTTAAACTGATTAAGTTAGTTGATGGTTTGGGAATGTTCAATAGGGCTTGCATATGGGCATTGACTATCTTATATAATTGGCCAAATCATTCCTTTAACAGTATAATTGCTTGTTCATAATTGGTGTTTGTAAGGGGAAATCCACTAATTGCTCTTGCAGCATCTCCACTGGTTTGGGCCTTCAAGTAATTGAATTTCTGAACTCCAGTAAGATTTGTGTTTGAATGAACTGCAGCATCAAACAAGTCCCAAAATGTTTGCCAATGAAGAGAGTTTCTATTAAATGTGGGAAGGCTCAATTTTGAAGTCTGCTTATATTTTGTTGTGTCAGTAAAGTTCGAAGAGGGTGAAACTTGATTTGCAGTAACTACCATAAATACCATAATTAAAGATTCATTTGTACAAAATTGCCCGTACATTTTTTGCTTTTGGACGAAGTAAACTATACAAGGTAGGTATAAAAACACATGACTCAGAAGTAGTCTTAGGTACGTCTACCCTGCGTCACAGACTTCAAAACACATGTTTTAAAATGATAAAACATGTGTTTTGAAGTCTGTGACGCAGGCTAAGGTACGTCTTGACTCTTAAGTTTGTACCAGACCAGGTATGCGGCAAAAGTTGTCGGAGTACCAGTCAGGTACGGCTAAAAAGATTGAATTATCACACCCTGGTCATGGGAAAGCTGAATTTAGCTTGCCACAATACAAACGCCTTATGGTGCTCTAAATCTCAGTTCTTTAAATTCTGCCTCAAAATTCTGACAATTTATAGCTTGATATTTGCAGTGTTGGTGTAATGTACTCAGGTGAATAAGATGCTTGTGTGATGTTACTCTGAGTGTATATCCACACCGGACAGGCTTGAAAAATATGCCTGACGACAGTGGGCATATTTTTCAAGCCTGTCCGGTGTGGATATACACTCAGAGTAACATCACACAATCAATTATAGCTTATTTTATTCCCAATCTATGCTTTCATGGATATTATATCATCCAAAGGCTTTTAGAAATAGGAGAGTGGTTTGCCCCTTACACTGCTGTCCTGTTTATTTTCTGTTAAGCCCCAAGCTGGCCAAGCAGCTTATTTATTTCAGGCAGGGCTGTATACAGCAGGGGGGGCAACTGCCTCCCTCAGAGAAAACTGTATTTTCGATTTTTATAATGTCATATATTAATTATTCTTTGGATATTTGGGACTTTTTTGGCATTTGGGCCTTACTGCTGCCCCTGGTGAAAAATCCTGGGTATGGCCCTGATTTCAAGCATGGAGTCTAGAAACTATATAGCACATACTTTCAGCATACATGCATTTCTTTGTTGTAATCTCAATTTCAGAGGATGTGGAGGGCTTAAATTAACAGTAGATTTCTTATAAAATGATTACTTTCATTGAATATTTCACTACTATAGTATGGCCTTGATGTATTTGTTGCAGATCTATGGGTCACATAATTTAATACTTTAATATATTTATATAATTATATGAATATTATGTACTATTTAAAACACGAGTAGGAATGTTTTGAATAGCTTAAAATACGACTACAAAAAGTATATAGTCTCATCAGAATGTTGTCTATGTTGTCAGATAATCATATTTTCAAGGTTGTAATTGTAATATCACAGATTTCTATAAAAAATATCAGCTGTGAGAAAAAAAAACTGAGAAAGAAGCGTTTTTTTATTTAGTAGAGGGATGGATTTACTTGAGATTTTTTTTGGGGGGAGGGGGATATTTTGGGTTAAATCTGAGGCAATTAACCAACAAGAAAATGGGCCTTTATGACCATATAGGCAACTTTGTTTTGACATGCTTGGCTCCTTCAGCATGTATGGTGCCCTTAATAATGATGCATCCTGCCTCAGTTGATGGTCAGGCCCTGCTTTATGACCAGCCCTTGTTCAGTAACCCCTCCTACCAAATCAAATTACATCCATCCCTGGTGTAATAATAACCATAGGAGTAAACTTTGTTCGTTCACTGCAACCAAGGGATATTAATCATGTTTTGCTCGCTACTCTGGTTTAAATAAATGATTACAAAGCCCAGAGGAATACATGCATCTCATTGGCAGGTGACGTCATTGGGTATTCAAGAAGCCACAATTGCAACTTTAGATTACCCCTGATGAAGACACTAGACTGGTGTGTCGAAACGTTGGGTCTTGATTACAATTCGACTGGGCTTTTTAATCATTTGTTTAAACCAGAGTAGCGAGCAAAGTTTAAATTTTTATTCGATTGTATACAGTATGGCAGCAGCTAGGTTGCATATGCATAATGGCTGTTAATGATTAAATCTAAGTAAAGGGATTTCTATTTGAAAATACTCGTATTCTTCCTTGAAAATACAAAATGCTTTCATTAAAGTTTTGCACCTATATTAACGAGCTGTGAACAAAGCTGGTCATCATCCAGAAGACGAGAGCAGTCACTTTCAAGTTTCAAATCAGTTTTAATATTTATTTGAAAAATACTGTAAATGGCAGCTTTAAATGCTCACTCCTGAGTCAGATACATGTGCATATTTACATAATAATAGTGCAAATAACAGCCATTAAATATATTACACTTACCATGTTATCCTTCTTTATGTTTAGCAATATTTTGCCCGATGACATAACCAAATATCCCGTATAAAAGTTCAATTTGTCTTCGCAAATTTTGAGAAACTT
>CACRXK020018025.1:0-10229 GCA_902702795.2 Paramuricea clavata
TTTGAGAAAGAAAAATATATCGCCGAAGCCGAGGAAAGACATGCAAAGCTTCAATTAGAATTGGAGGAAAGAAAGGCATACATTGCTCTACTACAGAAGAAATGTTAGCTTCCAAAAATAAAAAAAACAGGAACTGAAAGCTATTTGTTTATACATGTTAAAAAAATGTATTTGTGACACTTTAGGATAGTTGTTTATCACCTAATGTTTTGTTTTGATCAGTTTGAGTTATACATTAGAAGAACATGATTGTGTTTTCTTTACTTAGTATAAATATTTGAAGAAAAATCTGTTTACATCAAATGTTTGAAGAAGACAGTAGTTATAAGTGATTTGACAAATAGGTTTCCAGGGATGGAGGCTGAACATCAAAGTATGAACTAGTTTGTGATCCATATAAACAGGTGTGACAGTTTATCAAAAGACTTCCAACCAAATAATACTTTGCAATAGGTTGAAGTAAGATTTTCTGATTTTTCTTGAAGTCCAAAAAGGCAAAATACTGAGCAATTTTGCCAAACCCCCATTCAACACTCACACGGACTTTACTCATACGTTTATTAAACTCCTTTTGGGCCACCGTTAAATCGACACCACGGAATGGAGCCAGTATGTTGTCAGTAACACCATACGCTGGATCACCATATATAACGTAAGGCTCTCCATTTGGTTGTTGAATCCTTCTCAACTTGTCCATTATACCACTCACACCAAGCATAAAAGCGTCGTGCCTTCGTCCTTCTATGGGTCCAAACATGTTCAAAATAAGACCATTGGGTGCATGGACTGACTGAATAATAAGGACAAAAGTGCATTTTTAGCTTGAACAACGACTAGTATGATTTTTTATCATCTAATAGCCTATTTCTTAATAAAGTCTCAGTGACCACATGCACTAAATCAAAGCAAATGACGCATTTGCACAAATCTAATAATCATCTCTAATTGACGAATACCTGAAATTTAATGCAGTGAGTTCTTTTGTGTCCACTAAACATTATTTGCTGATTTCGGGTAGGACGAGCGATTGGTCTAACTGTGCCATCAATAAACCCAAAGCACTGAGTCAGAGGTGCTCCTTTATTGTGAATTGCATTAGAAAAGCGCTCGGGATCAAACCAAATTAGGTCTAAGGAATCTAACAGATAGCGGAATCGATCATGAAGATCGTCCAAAATCTAAAAGAATGCATTTTATTATTGGTTTAATGAGTAAAATCGGTATCATTACTTGAAACTTTAATATGACATGTGTACAGTACCTTGTTAGAAATTAAACTCAATTGAGATTCACTTCTTCCAAAAACGTCCACTAAATCGCACCATCTGTTTGGATAAACTAGCCTTCTAAGTAAAATCATTAAAGCTTCTACTCCAGATGCTTTAGTGCGTTGATTGCAAATATAGTGTGAGGGAATATTCAAGGCAGAAAGCAGGCGATGCATGTCATCCTTATGAAATCTAAGTTGGCATGAAGAAAAATTAATTTGTTTATAATTCTTATTAAAAACTATCCTCATGGCCCTGGGTCGGTTCTCTTTTCAAGAATACAAGTTCATAAAAAAATAGTTGAAATACTTGCCTAAACATTTTTTCGCATTGCCAGTCGCTAAGGTCTTCCAAGTTTAACAAAGGAACATTTGGCTTTTTATTTGGAAACATGTAATCAATCAGTACCAAATCAAGATCATTTTCATCGCTACTGCTCGAATCTGATTCACTACTATCATTAAACATGACTGTAAGAATTTCGTTATAGTCATTCCTGATAAAAAATAGATGTTGCTGCACATTAATAGATCTATTTTACCAAAAAAGGTTTGCTTGTTATCAATCAAAAATATCGCGATGAAATAAAAAAGTTTTGTTTAAAAAATATATATTTTTTTTGTTTTAAAAGTTTTGCTTGTTATCAATACTTCTTGAAAGGGTTTATTGTTAATTCACTAACCTTGTTATAGCCGCCATCTTGAAAGTAAAAAAATGACGTCTTGCTAAATGTGCTAAACCTTTTATACGTCTAACCTGAAACGGCTAACCGGAAACTGCGGTTTGCAGTTCGCGGTAAATCAGAACAACGTGAAGCTAAATGTCGCTAATGCTGTTGTTCCAGCACCAGGAAGCAACGGCATGGCCTTCATGGTGGAAAGCAAAACACTTCCAAACAGCCTCACTACGTATATTCAGAAAAGAATGGGAAAGTGACTTGCGAAAACTGCCCAGGATGGTCGTCTGCCAAACTGTGCAAACATTCCGTAGCTGTAGCAGAGAAGGTACAAAACTTTAGGAAATATCTAGATTGGTTAAGACGTCACAACACACCTCATAACCTGACCACTTTGGTAACTTTTATTCTGGCAAAGGCATTGGAAAGAAAAGAAAGCAGGCAGCAACAAGCCAATGAAAGTGTGGGCGAAGTGGTAAGAAGTTTCAAGAGGGCATTGTAGTTACTGACAGACTCAACCGACGACGACGACGACCAACAACGAGAGCAGCAGCAGCAGCAACAACAACGACGATAACGGCAACCAACAACAACAACAACAACCACCACGACGATAACGGCAACCAACAACGAGAGCAGCAGCAGCAGCAACAACAACAGATTAATTTTTTCTGTGCTGGTGTTGTGTACTCAGGTGAATAATATGTTTGTGATGTTACTCTGAGTGCATATCCACACCGGGCGAGCTTGAAAAATATGCCCGGTGTGGGCATCAAAGACATGGGCTACACCTGTTCAAGATGCAACAAAATCGTGCATGGAAATGTGAATAACTTACTGCAGCATATTAGAACCCGACACATCATTCTCGTACGATGTAAATTTACCTGCCCAACTGTATGTGGCCAAGATGGTTGTTTGCAGAATTTCGCTATTATGTTGTGTTTAAATGTCATATTGAGAAGCAGCATAAAAATATTAATGCATATGACAGAGGAAATGACAGTCACAATGGTTTTGACAAGGATGTATGCAACCTCTTCATGTCAATCATGTCTTGAATCTTGAATAAAGAAGTAACCGAACAAGCAGCACCAACAATAGCTAAAATGAAAGCACCAAGTAGCATAGTTCAGTCAACAATTGATGATGTTGTTCGCGAGAGTTCAGATTTGTTCTCGCAGATTGTCATGTCTTTGAAAACCAAATCCACGAATCTCTTAGGCCGCGGTCACACTAGCGTTAGAATCGTGCTTGCTAGTGTGACTGTGCAAAACGCAAAACGCAAGAGAGTGTGAAACTTGATACGATTTGCTTGAAAATTCAAAGGCACTGCAGCGCGCTTCAAGCATGATACAGGGTATGTTTGAAATGTGCTAGAATGCGAATCTCAAGTGGATTAAAGGGTTTAACCAATAGAATTTTTAGTTTCAAGAGGCAAATAGACAGGTAAGTTGAATGTTATTTGATCGCGACAAGCGCTATTTTCAAAACCTTTGCAATATTTAACACGCCAACAGAGAAATATCGATCGCAACAAATTTGAGGAAAAAATGTCACAGTTGCAATGTTCAGGTGGTTTGCAAGATGGTCACAATGACCAAAATGAAGCTGCAGCATATATGCATTCAAACCCCTTCCGTGTGGACAAAAATGTTGCTCGTGTGATGCCTCTAAATCCGAACTGGATGTTTACGCACCAACAACAACAGGCTCAATACTATCCGTATTTCCCTTACGTACTGCGACGTGCGCATTTCCCAAGTGCATCCACAAATATTGCTTTATCTGTGTCCACAAGCTTGGACATTGCTGCGCATGAAAACTCCAGTTGCAGTAACAGTGCTCCATCCACATCGGCAAACAACACGAACAGCAATCCAAATAATGGAGCCAAAACGTCAAACAAGTGGAGCGAGGCGCAAACCAGCGTACTGGTCAACAAGTGGAAAGAAAGAATCGACGAGCTGGCAATGGAAACTTGGCACAACATTGTCCGAGCCGTGTGCAATGTTGGAACGCTAAGAACTGCAAAGCAGTGCAAGGACAAAATCAGAAATTTAAAGTTAGCACACAAAACACAAAGACCAACAACAAGACCGGACGACCACACCAAACCAGTCCCTACTACAACTCTTTTGATGAAGTTCTCGGTATGCGGGCCATCGTAACGATGCTAGGGGTTCTTCAGAGTGGGAAACTGTCTGAAGAATCTTCTTCTAGTGGTCAAATGAATGACTCCGAGTCAGAGGAGGAATCTGACGACAGTTTACTGCCTGGTGAATCGGATTCGGAAAGTTCGCCAAGTTCTGCGAAACGACAAACAAAGTGGAGCAGAAAAAGAAAGCGAAGAAAGGCAAAAGAGGAGCCAAAAAAGAAAAGAGGAGCAGAAAAAGAAAGCGAAGAAAGGCAGAGTAACAACCGCGATGATCGATTTGACAGAGAAGCTGGTGGGAATGCAGAACTCCCAGATGGAAATGATGGAGAAGGCACAGAAACATGCAGAAGATTTACTGGTCAAGCTTGAAGCAGATCAGCGAAAGCTGGACGAAGAAGGGTGCAGATGAGATCAGGATTTTTTCTTGAGAATGATGGAAATAATGAAAAAGTAGAAAGTGTAATAGCCTACTCACAGCTTGAAATTTAGAAGGGAAAACATTTCAATATTTTCCCATTTCTAAATTTCAGGCTGCGAGCACACTAACAGTGTAAGGGAACAAACATTTTTTATAAGATACATTTTTATTAAAACATTTGATTGATATACAAGACTGTTAACTGTTTATGGATTATATTCAAAGCTAATTTTAATAATAATTATAAGTATTGCGATTATATTCATTGTACTCTATATTCTTGTATTTTGTTTAATAAATTGCCTTCGGTTCCTAGTTATGCCAAACTCTGTTCGATTGACAAGCGAATGCCTTCAGCTTCTACGTATTCTCTGTGAATAGAAATAATTCTTTGCAGAATCTTGTCGTCATCAAACTCTTCGCCAGAATCTTGGCAATAGTTATGTAGTATGCAGCATGACAATATTACTTCTGAAATATTTTCGAATCGGTTGTCCAGCCTTTTCAGCAGTATTCTCCACCTTGCCTTAAGAATTCCAAACGCCCGTTCAACCATAGCTCCAGCGGAAGAAAGGATCTTGTTAAACAGGCGTTGAGAACAATCAAGAATAGCACCGTTAGGCTAGGGCTTCATCAACCAAGGAAGCAATGGATATGCCCCATCCCCGAGCAGCATAGGCCAAACTTGTAGTCCATTGATTGTTGCAAATGGTTCAACCAAAATATCGCCATTCTGTGCCTTGGACCTTAAAACTCACACATCGTGCATGCTGCCAGGATAACCGATTGCAGTGTCCAAAAATATTGTCTATTGAAATAATCGAAAGGCTCTTTTGGTGCAATGATTTCGATGTGGGTTCCATCTATTGATCCCAACTGCATGTGGGAAACTGGAATCATCCTGAAATAAAGCTAAGGCTCGAGTGGTTTCGTCACAATTGCTGGGAAATTTAATATATTGTCTCGATAATCTATTAAGGGCTTGGCAAAATTCCTTTGTGATCGTCACACACATAGACTTCCCAATGTCAAAATGAGCAGCGATGGCATAAAAACTTTCTTTCCAATAAGCTGATTGACGATCGTCTCCAAATATAACTTCAAACCACCCCAGTTGTGGTCTTGGAAGCTCCCAGTATTGGCGCTGGTTTATCTGACCAACAATTCTCACAATAATCATTATTGCTAAATGTTATTGTTCGAACGTATTGAAAATAGCGTTGGTTTTGGTTGATTATTTGCAACGTAAGAATCAACCGTCTCCTCCTTCTGGACAAAGATCTACGTCTGGCGGAAGCGCGCATTCTTTGGTATTGAAAATAAAGGAATAGCAAAGAATTAGCGTTCTCCATCTTGCCAAATTATAAAATGCTTCAAACTGAAACTCTATACAAAATTCAAAATTCCCGCTTATTTATGTAATAGTCTTTAATTAGATTTTAGATAAGCTATCTGTCAACAGCACCGAACAAGCACGGAATGCTTTTATGAGTGTGACTGCGACATGCTTGGCATACATTCTAGCGCGGGCTTGGAATGTATTCATGCAAGCATGCTAATCCCATGCTAATCTCCAAGCGCTAGTGTGACCGCGGCCTTAGAGAATAGAGGAATACCCGTGAACGGCCCAGAAAGGCAAAATCTACTTGAAACCTTCAGGCGAATTTCAACATCCTTTCAAGAATTCAGAAATGGTGTAAAAAGGGAAAGAATTTTGTAGAAGCTCGCGAGGTGCCATTTGCAGTTGCTTACGATCAGTGAAAGAATCCAGATACTGGGCATGTAGCTAAGTATGTTATGTTCCAATATATACAGCTAAAACAGTTGCCCCCAGAACATTTTGGAAAGTAATGGATTCATGAGTGCCGTAGTAGAATAGTCGTGATGAAGTAATGCGAGATTTCCATGATGGAGAATTCTGTCGAGGACATGAATTCTTTTCAAATCATAAGAATATCGCCCTTCTTTTGTATGTAGATGATTGTGAAATCGCAAATCCTCTTGGCTCAAAAGCAGGGGCACATAAAATAGGTCTCATTTATTGCACAATCTTGAACTTGCCACCAAAGTTCCACTCCTTGTTGTCTAACTGCTATTTGGTCGCAGTCTACAATTCTGGTGATGTCAAAACTTATGGATTTAATCCAATATTACAACCATTCCTTGATGACATCAAAGATTTAGAAAAGAAGGACTTCAAGTAAATACAGATGTTTACGAATGCACAGTTAAGGTTGGAATTGCTCAAGTTACAGGGGATAACTTGGGCATGAATGGTATCTGTGGTTTTGTAGAAAGTTTTATAAGCCATAATTTCTGTAGGAACTGTAAAATGCACATTGATGAAATGCGCCATGCGACAACATACCCAGTTGTCTCGTAGTTATGCCAACTACTGTGACGATTTAGAACTAAATGATCCTCTGTCAACTGGGATTAAAGGTCCTTATCTTCTCAACAATGTGGAGCACTTTCATGTCTGAACTAACTATGTTCCAGACATTATGCATGATTTATTGGAAGGAGTTTGTGGTTTGGAAGTGCATCTTGATCTTGGAGACTTGATCCTGGCTGGGTTTATCCATCTTGACTTGCTAAACAGCAGAATCACGAGCTTCGACTACTCACCTTCCGATTCAAAGGACAAACCTTCTCCAATCAGCCACAACAAGATCCACAATCCAGATGGTGCATCAGTACAAACTGCATCACAGATGTGGTGTCTAATTAGGTACTAATAATTGGCGATCTTGTTCCAGAGGACAATGAGCATTTAGAACTAATTTTTGTCCTCCTTGAATATATGTACTTCATCTTCTGAGATTACTGTTGGTGAAACTTTCTTTCTCAAACAACTGATTAAAGATCATCATGATTACTTTTTAGCCATTATCCACAGCAAATATGTCAGCTGGGCCCACTAACCAATTACTGGACAACACGGTTTGAAGTGAAACACAGGTTTTTTAAACATCTTGGCCGCATTGTCTGCAATTACAGAAATATTCTGGAAACATTAGGTGAGCGCCAAAGATGTTTCTCTGTTACAATTTAATGTGCAAATCTTGTAGAGGAAGATATTGAGATCAGACCAGGTTCACCTGCTCTTGTTGTTTCATTAGAAATTGTCCTTGGTGCGTTGTAAATGGTGACAAATATTACAATTCTTACTGGAAAGTCAGACCATTCCATTCCCATATTTCAGAGAATTGTGTACATTGTTTGTGAGGGAACTGATGTCAACCGAGTAACAGAACTCTAGGATACTGTGAACTATGACTGACATACTCATACATACACTGTTAAACCAACCGCTGACACACAGCTGTCTTTTATTCCAATACAGCACCTTATATGGCCACCAGACCTACCATGCATCAAAATCCTATAAAGCATAAGATTGTCTTCAGTACATGACAATACGTCACAGGATTCATTGATGCATGTATGTGTTATTGCCTATAGAGTATGGGGTACATAAATATGCCAAAATCTTCTACCCCCAAAAAACAATTCTAAATGCATTTGATACAAAGAGCACCTAAGTCTGTTTTCCTGCCTCGTCCCCAGTCACTTGCTATCAAATAATTAATTAGGAAAAACCAAAATGCTTAATGAGGGAAAACGAAAAAACCAGAATAACTAAGAGGAAAATGAATAATTAGAATAATGCCAAAACCAATAATTCATGTGCAGAAAGAGTGGAAGGGGAGGAGTTGCAGAGCGACTGGCATTCAAGATAAGATGGTGTCTGCTGCAATGGCAGACGAAGGTGATTTAACTGATATTCACAGGCCGTTCCATGATGCCTCTCAGATACTGAAAGTCATTTGTCCAAAAAATAGGTACGCGCTGCGTACATGTGGGTAGCCTGCATTAATTGTTGTTAAAGCTGGAGTAATACGCGCAACAAAATTGCTGCAACAAAATCTGATTTCAACGCATTTTAAAGTAGAAATGCTGACAAAACATTTCAATTGCAATTTTGTTGCCCATATTAGTATATTACTCCACATTAATTGCTATTGTCAAATTCCGAATTTACTGAATGAAAGTATTAAGAGCGGCTCCCTGTAAATATCGAATATCGAGTTTCATACGGCGAAAATTGAATTAGCTCAAAATTTCACAGAATAACGATCAAGATGAAATATTAGTTCTGTCAAAGTTTCAGCTCAATCGAATGAATATTCCTCCTGATTGACGAAAATTTCTTGGTCTTCCACGTTCTCCGTGTCGCGTCGGCCATTTTAGTTAGAGTACTATAGAGGGCCCAAATTTTTTAAACACTTCGTGTTGTAAAATTTTGAAAACGTGAGCAGGAAATAGGATTAATTTCCCCCCAGCGAATGATATTTTGGTGGAATTTCATATAATCTTTCAAGTTTCACAGACATCTAAATTTAGGTTAATTTTCAATCAACAGAAAATTAATGAAGTTTGAACGTAAATATCATCCACTGGTACATGGCATTGTTTCTTAAGACTTTTACCTGGCGAAAGTGCAACCTTTGTTCTTACTCCTTATGCAATAAAATCCTTGGGAAAATTAAACTGCGCAACATTTTCGCGTAAGACACAAGGCACCCTGACAGTTATTGAATGCAACGTGCCGCCGACATCACGAACTATAATACAATGTTAAAAGGGCAAAAATTACAAGTTAGCAGCACAAACAATTATTAGATATACACTCTAGCAAATGTGTTAGGAATTTAGAGACTATTACTTATAATAAATGAGCAAGTTTGTGCATATTTTTTTAGAACAAGTGATTTATATAGCCAATTATATACATGAGGAATCTATATCTATGAACTGTAAATTGTGAAACGCGAGACTGTGACATTTTAATTGTCTGTTCTTTGATTTTTGCACGGTTGTTTTACTGCCGTTCTCTTCACTTTAAGTTTACCTTTTGGAGGAAGATAAAATACTTCTGATAATCATCTTGTAGGCTAAATACGGTTGAAGTTTTCGAGACGTAAACAAATAATAAGCGGAAGTAAAACTGAGTCGAAGTGGTAGTATTAATTTTAATTATTAACTGAAAGAAAAGTGTTTACTTTGGTCAATTTTAGCATAAGGCCAATCGATGAGTACTATTGATGTATATTTGTAATTATTACAAATTATAATTAACAATTATTGGATGAGGTTTTTGTGATATGCGGAATTATCAAGGTCGAGGTAAGCGTTATCAGCCGAGCCGAAGGCGAGGCTGATACCGCTTACCGAGACCTTGATAATTTTGCATATCGCAAAAACCGAATTCAATAATTGTTTTATTATACATTTGAAGAATAATAAACATAGTATTTTAATATTTTAATTTTTTGCGATATGCAAAATTATCAAGGTCTCGGTAAGCGTTATATTCAATCAACCTCGTTCCCAGGCACTTTGCTCTTGGTAAAACGTTTCTATAAACAAGTCTCCGGAAGTCCAACAGTTAAATTAATTACAAATATAGAAGAAACATATTATCGTTAAGATGTTAACGTATTAAAATACTTACTTGTTAAAGTAAACATTACAATTATGAAATGTACATTCATTTGAAAATTGAAATGTACACTCATTTGAAATGTACACTCATTCAACCTCACGCAACCTACTCAAAATTCAGTTATCTGCTAGCAGATAACTGAATTGTGTGTAGGTCGCGTGATTGTGCGATTTAACTATAAGCTCTTAGCCAATCAAATT
>CACRXK020018026.1:0-10228 GCA_902702795.2 Paramuricea clavata
ATTTTTAAGACTTGAAGTTACTATCGCAAGGAAAGTGCTGCCTCATCCCGCCAAGGGATGAAAGGCAGCATGGACAATTTGCTGAATAAGGGGCTGTTTTTATGATCCCGCTTTGCCAGGACGAGATATGAGGCTGGATGATTTCGATGTATTGAAATAAGTCACAGTGCACGATTCAGCAAACTTCATTATTTTCATTAGTTAACTGTAAACGAAAGGTTGTTCAAGCAACAATAATAATCTTCTTGAACTACAAGATCTTCTCCAGAATATTTGAGTTCTGTTAACAAGCATTTGAACTTTTGTTTAACCTGGTGACTTATTTCAATACATCAAAAACCATCCCACCTCCCATCATGTAAACAGCCCCTGAGACGCATGTTCAGGAAGTAGGAAAAGTGCAATTTGAATACAAAATACCTTGCACAAGGTCAAAGGTCAGCTAAATATTCTAATCCTAATACAGTCAGTGGTGAAGCTAGGTCGTGGGTTCGATTCCCATCGTGGACAGGCATATTTTTCAAGCTTGCCCGGTGTGGATATACACTCAGAGTAACATCACAAGCATCATATTCACCTGAGTACATTACACCAACACAGAAAAAATCAAGGCCATGCTACAGTATACAAGTTTTTAATGATTTGCATTATTCAAATAGATCCAGGTTTATAGGTGCGGCATGACCAGTTGCCATTGTAGCTAGCTTGCAACTGAATACTGTAGAATATCATATTATATATAAACAATAATAATACTTGAATGAATCATTGGAAATGTAGAATTTAATAACAATTTCATATACAGAAATATTAAGTCAGTTTTTGAAAAATTAACGTTTTAATGGCACCTTCCAAGTAATCTGCAATCAGACCTATAAATAAATAAATAGGGCTGATACAAACCTTAACAAAAGATCATGCCTTACAATCGTATTTCGGGTGTGAATCCGATTGGTCTATGAGACAAAAAGATTTTTTAATCTGTCATTTGATTTGTTGGTACCAATTATATTATATTGCTGTTTATAGTGATCACAACTATAATTAGATTGTTGTTGTCCTTGTGTGAAAATTAAATTTCTCCTGCGACATTTTGATTGGATAATAAATATAAACTTTGCTGCACATGGGTGGAAAACTATCGGATTAAGGGTTGTGTCAGGGTATATTTGTAAAATAGAGCCTGATCATGATCTCAGGTTACCTTCAAAGCTACCCACACTACCATAGGAAGCAATTTTGTAAATTGGGAGGGCTGATCGATTAGTCTGGAGTGATTATTGCTAGTTTACAAATTATTGTTGCTACAACCCTGATCCCTAAATTGCAAAACAACTGAACAATCTGCTGATGCGGCGATGCCTGATGGGGAGACAAAATCTGTTTGTTGGCAGTTTTGTTTCATATGTCCGCTTCTGATGACATCATTCATTTGTAATGATCAAGATTGTACTCGGTCAGGACTGCAAAACTGTATAATGCAAGAAATTGTGAGCATTATAAAAAATATAGTATACCTGAACTGTAGTGACACAGCCAGGTGAATATATTATGCTAACAAGTAACAATAGACATACATCTCAGAGATATATTTGTACAGACCGTCATACCTTTTGACAAATGTCGGTTGACATGTTATTACATGTATAAACTACTGGTAAGTTAATATGTGCAGACAACAATCCACACTGGGTTGCTATAGGAATATCTTTCTACAAGTCAGATATTTTTTTGTTCGTATACAATTAATATATGTGTTCCAATGCTTGCACGATACTTACTGCTCAATTGATATTCCCTTAATAACAATATTATAATAAACTATCACTGTGATTATTTATACCTTGAAGTAAACGATGTTCTATCAAGCTCAAACAGATTTTTTACTCCATTTCTTTTAATATATGAAGTGTTGCATACTAGTGTATGGCACCGAAATTAAAATTTAATAAAAATATAGTTGATTCATTCGTTTCAATAGGTAAAATAATTCGACCAAAACACATTGTTATTTGTGATGAAACTTTCATCTTACGTACCTTGAAAAATATTTTCGATAAACAGCCAGACGCAAGAAAAATATTTCGATAAACAGCCAGACATAAATTTACAACAGGCAACGAGGCACATGTTTACAAATTGTAATCGTTCATGGAGGTGTTCGTGAGTCTCATCCAGGATTTTGGAAAGCCAAATCGCGATCTGGAGTATGTTATTTTTTAAAATTTCTGTGACGTCAAAAAACGTCATAAATCTGAAAATCCGTACATCCGTCAACAAAATCGAGTTGTCGTTCGGCTATACATAACTCGGCCAAAGAGACTGGACACACGTAAACGCAATACTTCATGTTAAGAATAGTGTGCTGCCTTCGGCAGCAATCAGTGGGAGGTCCACTCATGAACGATGCATAGTCACGCGCCCTCGTTTATTATATAGATTTAGAAAACATGACGCGACTTTAAAGACGAGTCACGTGAAAATGTCGTATACACCTCACGTTCACTTCCGGGTTTTAATCTGTGGCGGCATGTTAGTTTTTTCCAAGCAAATTTTAGTTTTCTTGTTACCTACTCATTCCTGTATTGTTTTCAATCATTTGTCAAGATATGTGCAAAAAAAGGCTATATATAGGCTACTGTAATACTGGGTAAGCGTTTCCTGAAGACTTGTGTGAACATTCAATAAGCTTTTCGGAAAAAGCCGTAGCCTATATTTCGGTATTTCGAAAAGTGATCACTTTGTTGAATCATTTGGAACAAATACAAAAGTTACTGGTATTGTTTCACGAACTAAATGCTTTAGTTTGTAGCCTATTCAATCAAGTTTGTCAACTTTTCGGTATAAATATTGCATCAGTGTTAGACTTTCCAAAGTCCGCGGTTCGTGGTTCCTGGAAGCGACGGACTTTTGCCACCCGCAAGCGCGCCAGATTCACCGGTGCATTTTTGCTCCGGTGACGTCAGTGAATGCTCATTATTACCATGAACAAAACAATAATGAACTAGTGAAATCGACATGGTAAACGCCCACCATTTTCGCGCCAAATTTTTCAGTAAGATTCAAAATCAGGCAAGTGACACAAGTCGCTCGCTTCCGTCTTGCTCAAGCGCTCCCTTCGTGCTACGCGCGGGCCCTAGCTAGCGACTTGGGCAAGTCTACATCAGTTATGTTTATATTGGTAAAATTAAATGCTGTTTATACGACCGTTTTTCACGCTGGAAAGCGGTTTTTTACTTGTACTACTTTTTTGCACTATTAGTCCAGCGCAAAAGTAAAAAATCATGCACTTTGTGAAGAAAGCACCCAATTCACATGAAGTGTAGACTTTAACATGATAATGAATCTTAGATATGGAGGCATCACCAAAATTGATGCTGACGGCTTAAAATTTAGGATTTCTTATATTCTCTTATTAAACTCTATTACTGTTTAAAATTGTGAAATTGCAGGTTCACATATAGCAAAAATTACTTGCATGATTAGAAAGCTTACAAAAAACTACATATAAGACTTTTAAACAGCTGATTGATTTTCCAAGCGGTTTTCCAGTTATTGCTATTTATAAAAACGTGAAAAATAGGCAAAAATCCCGCCAAAGTCCTGGACAGTAACCCTAAACATATTTTCAACCGCTCATAACTCCAGAGGAGTTGGAAAATCAAAGTAACTGCTTAAATGTCTTATATGCAGTTTTTTGTAAGCTTTCTACTGACGCATGTCATTTTTGCTATATGTGAACCTGCACTTTCACAATTTTTAATTGTATTAGAGATTAATAAGAGAATATAAGAAATCCTAAATTTTAAGCCGTCAGCATCAATTTTGGTGATGCCTCCATATCTAAGATTCATTATCATGTTCAAGTCTACACTCCCTGCGAGTTTGGTGCTTTCTTCACAAAGTGCATGATTTTCTCAAATATCTGTGCATATCCGCTGGACTATATTGATTGCATGTGACAGAGCAACTAAAATTGATTGAGTTTTTACTGCTTTTAAGTGCTTTTATTCTTCCATCTTCCCAAGTGTTCCTGATTTTAAACAAGCACTTGTTATTATAACTTCAGCTCAGTTCAGTTTGCTCTAAAATGTTTGTTTTGGTGAAGAACACTAGCGGTATTGAAGTGGTTATTAACAATGCTTGCAGTTTTGTTGATTTGTTATGGCGACAAAAGCATTTGTCGAAAATCAACACGTCCAAAATTTAGCGAAATACCACAAGAACAACCTTGTCAATAAAACATATTTAATTAGAATGATTAAACAATACATGCTACACAATTAAGGGAAACAAACAAACAAACAAAAAATTATTATGCATACTCTCATATTTTTTCAAAAGAAGTATATATCGGTGAGTTCTAGAGAGGACGTGAAAATTGTTGAAAATTGTATTTTCACGTCGTGAAATCGTCGAAGACGTTGCAACCCGAAGCTTGACAGTTGGCGCCAAATGACGACATCCGCGTCGTCTTTGAGCTCGCGTCGTCTTTGAGCTCGTGTCGTCTTTTCTAAATCTGCCTATTGATGAACTTTATAGACTTGGCTAATGCTTTCTTTCCCCCGAGTGTAAATAGCCGGGGGGATTAGTACCCTTGCCCCGGACTAATGCCATGCAAGAAGTAAAATCGAAATATCACTTATTTCCATCCTGTTTTTGCGTTCTCTTCCTGAATTCATAGCCTGCACAATACACCTATTCGGATTTTCCGTTCATCGCTGTCTATTTTAAACTTTCAGCATGTACGATTCGAATCATGCATGAGTGCGATGAGACTTTACAAGTGAACGAATTTTTCAAATTACGCAGTTATTAGCATAAAAAACACAAGCGTAATTTATTTGGACTAATTAATCTTTATGTACTGAATACTCCTACTTTATTACTCCGTACATGTATAAATGTTATTATACACACGTGTTTCATGTCCATGCAGCTGAGCAAAGCGATGTCTAACTTCGTTTGGGCACCGCAATGTTATGGTGATCGTACTAATTCTAGGTTTTAATATATCTTGATCTGTAAATTAGTTTAATTATACGGAGGGCCAGGAAATTTATCAGCAGTTTTACTTGCTGTCAAGTGCTACCCTCATGAAATAATAAAAGTTTTAAATAATAAATAACTCTACATTATATTCATAGAAAGCACATACCCAACAAGTGTAAGCGAGTTGCAGCCCCGGTAACGGTCATACCAATGACATCATAGTTCTTCAATACATTAACAGTGCGATCATCCAAGATATCCTGACGGTACTTTCCATTCTAGAACAGAGATTAATGGGAATAATCAATTAACATGGCCAAAAATACTGGGTGTCTCAAAATTTCACGCACAGTATATTCTGTGGGATTACTACGACTATATTGAATAGCTTATACAGGCTTATACAGGGTTAACAAAGCTAAGCATGCATTCAATGTATTGTTTGCCTTGTTTACGCGGAAATTCCTAATTGAAATGTGGGAGTATGTGGATTACTAAGTATTGTTTGCGTTGTTTACGCGAAATTTCTTCCTATATGCATGTCTGCACGTAAATATAATTTCCATTCTTTTATTGAGTAAACAGTTCTTGTTTTCTTCTTTCAAAATACAAAATTTTTCCTCTCAACATAAATTACATCGTTTTGATCCTCCCGTGTACGAAATAGCGGGTTTCAAAATTTCCCAATTGTAATTAAAAATCTTTTTTGTTATCGTTTTTGTTATTTTAATATCAATTGGCAAATTTTGAAACGCGCTATTTCGTATACGGGAGGATCAAAACGATTCAATTTATGTTTAGAGGAAAAAATTTTGTATTTTGAAAGAAGAAAACAAAAACTGTTTACTCAATAAAAAAATGGAAATTAATATTATATCTACGTGCAGACATAGGAAGAAATTTCGCGTAAACAACGAAAACAATACTTAGTAATCCACATATTCCCACATTTCGATTAGGAATTTCTGCGTAAACAACGCAAACAATAGATTGAATGAATGCTTTGTTACCCCACCACTCGCACGTTTCGGCAAAAACACATATAAGCAGCCCCCGGAAACTGAATGACGAACCATTGTTCATCAACAGACATTTAAACCATCCACCAAGCATTACAAGACAATTAAATACCTGTGGTTCCGGTTCCCGACCGACCCTATTTTTTTCTGCCGACCCAATTATTTTTTCAACGCGATTGACCTTGCGACTCTATTTTCTCCAGGTGGTTGCGGGCTGCTCATACAGCGTGCCAAAATGGCGTCTGTTGTCACAATAAATATTGAACCAAATTGCCTCAATTCGTCCATAGGAAATACGCATCTCTAGTTAATATTGATGTCGAGACTCTAATGCAAATCGCCCAGCAAAAAAACCGGCAAAACCATGAAAAAAATATTAAAAAAAAAAATTATTTCCGACCTACCGACCCTAATTTTTTCACGATATGAAACCGGAACCACAGGTATTTTTTACGCCCTAGTTACCAGAACGCTCTTAGACATAATAACTTTGACCAAGAATTTACGTACACTCAGGAAGCATCGCAACGGACACATAGGAATAGGCAACGCAACATAATTTGGTTCAACCCACCATTTAGCGAAAGTGTTAACACGAACATAGGACGGGGATTCTTAAGTTTAATTGACAAACACTTCCCACTACAGCACAAACTACACAAGATTTTCAACAGAAACACTTTAAAAGTAAGCTATATAGTTGCATGAACAACGTTAAGTCTATAATCACCAAACACAACGCACATATAATTAGGAACAGCCAATCGCAGAATACGGAAACTGACAACTGTAACTGTAACTTTGAATTTTCTTCATGAAATATTAACAATAATTTTAAGTAATGAAAAAATGTGGTAACAATTTGCTTTAAATAACTTTATGTTTTTTAAGTAATGGTTAATCTTACTAAAGTAAATTGAAAGTCTAAAATTTATGTAGTAGCGCATCAATAGTATTTGATTTGTCTCGTTTTTAAGGGCCTCATGTTTATTTCACTCTATTTTTTGTTTCGCTTAATGAATTTCGATTCGTATTTCATTTCTTTTACTATATGTATATAATTATGTACGTATGCATTTTTGCCACGTTTTAGAGAATTACTCTAGTTGAATAGTCGATAATACTCACTTCTTCGTACAAAGTTACGGCCTTGCTAAATTCACGAACAATTTTGTACTGTAAAGTGCAAATAAAATCCACACGTTCCTCGTCAGACAGCTCCCACAGATTGAGCTTTTCTTCAACGTCTTGCGCTGCATCTGAAATAAAAAAACGGAAATAAAGGTTGACATATGCTGTAGCAACAGCTGTATGCTGGATACAACTATACCTGAAAAATACAAATAGAATTTCGACGTCTCGAGCGAAGGAACCTTTGTCGGGAGGTTAGCAGCGTTGATTGGGAAAATATACATGTGACAAAAATAAACCAACGAACAGATAGATTTATTCTGAAAAAGGAAATCTGAACAAAAAATGGAAATCATACCCCAGAATATATTAATATACCCTGCGAGCAAAGTCCTCTTGTATTTCTTCTCGGCACGGCACGGAGAAGCGAGAGAGAGACTCTGCAGAACTTGTGTATAAATTCATTTGAGCATGCGCGAAGGTTGCTAAGCAACTGCTCATTTCCCAGAAGAAGATTGAATAAGTAGTTTCCGGTTCAGATCAAAACCGGTTATAAAACCAGTATCAAACCTGAAATTACACATAATTATCCAAGTTTTTGGATTGTCGGCTCCACAAAGAATATACACAAGTTCTGCAGAGTTTCTCTCGCTTCTCCATGCTGTGCCGAGAAGAAATACGCGAGGACTTTGCTCGCAGGGTAATATTAACATTCAAGTTAGGTGATAATTACAACAATTAAATATGAATTATAATAGCATGGAATAAGGTGAGAATTAGAAGATGATTGCTTGTGTCAAGCAAAGACAGATAAAGCTAAACAAAAAGGTGGACCATGCCAATTTTAAATCGAGGCACATTTTGTGGGTTATTATTGCCGAAATAGTTGTCGAAATTGAATAGTCACACGTTTTACATTGACTCACACCATATTATAAGGAATCGTGCCATTATGTGACTACGAATCCTGTGGTAGGGAGCTATGACTAGGGTTTCACGGATATTTCTTCTGCATCGAATAGTACGAGGATATAGGAAAAAATGTAAAATGTTTCAGGATCTTTTCTCAATATGGTAATTCGTTATTCTTACTTTGGATAATAAGTTCAGACCAGGGAAATTTTGCTGTTACCGACGAGATTAGACACGAAGAGTCTCTAGGAGTTGTAGATTGGGAAATTTGGAGGGCCTTCAAAAATGCATGCATGGTGTTTCAGGCTTAGAAACTCTCGTATTAACTGCAAATGCAACAAAAACAAAGGAAAGTGATCGACTTTTTGGTGTGGTTCGGATGGGATGAAGAAAATAGAAGCTAGCTGTAGGGTCAGTGGGCTTGTTGAACACGGAAGTAACTACTGCAATAAATTGCAAGATTCGGCTATCTATAAACATGATAGTGTGAATCTAAAAAATAATAGACTCGTCTCGCTGATCTCATATAAGCAGTGGAGCGCTGAATGAGACGCGAGAACTAAAGCTGTGCTAAGGCAGTCATCTACGTACTTACCAAGGCAATCAGGTATGAGATCAGTATCTTGACCGAAGTTCAAACTTTCTACAAACAAAAAATACCATGGTTAAGACTAGTTACTGAGGGTGAACATCTTGTTAGGGCCCCTCAAACCATCGTGATGCGGAATATCAGTGTACAAGGATTTAATATTCTAAGTGAAAATGAATTTTTCTGTGCCATTAAATTGCATTTTTGAAACATTAGAAGAATATGTTTGGTATCATATGTTAATGCAAACCAGGCCACTAACTTCCCAACGAAGGACCTTTGCTAAAACGTCAAAGTTCTGTTTGCAGTGTTCAGGTAGTTATATATCTGGTCGTTGTCATCACTACCCAAAATGACACCGACCGTTAGAGGTTGTACAGTATGTTCTAGATTGTTGGTAATGTATGACAAACGAGAAAGTATGCACGTAAACTGTTTCCGAAAAGTACTAAGTTAACTCCAAAGCACTACATTGGAATGACGACACAGGGGACAATCTAGTCCAGTGGGATTGTGTAACTGGTTATAGTTACCCAAACGAGGCACAGAAACCCATTCAATCATTAAACACATTATGTATCTAATGAATTTGCCGATATTGTGTTAAAGTTTATAAAAATACCAGCTACCCGGGTTCTTCTTGTAGAGAAATGGGATCTTTATATCGTCAGTCAATGGTTCGTTATCATCTAGGTCTTCCACTTGGCTTGACGTATATAAATCGTCTTCCATAATATCACCTTCGACAGCATCCTGCTGTCTTTCTCGATCTGCAACCTTTCTATCGATTGAATCATCTGAGCACCCTTCCTCATCCTTCGGTGACGATGGCGAAACACTGTAAAATTTGACATTGCGTCAATTCTATAAGAGTTCTGCGAAATCCTTGGAATTGACGAACTCAAGACCTATACAACAGACTTCAGTTGTGAAAAAGCCAAGACAGACCTATTTTCGTGAACTACCTGTTCTTACTCTTTATAAGGCCTGCTGAACCAGCCACCCGAGAAGGGAAACATAGCTAAATGAGATATGCATGCACTTTGTTCAATTTGCCTCCATATGAGAAACGAGTAGGTGAGCCCGGCTAGGTGAGATCTAACCTTGTGTTCGGTGTATGCATGGAGATATCAGTCAAGTGGAATAACATTTTCCATATGAATGTTTTATCCAACGAGACCGGGATGGATTTTTTTCCGGTTTTGACAGTGAAAGGAGGGAAATTTCAATCTTTTGATAAATATTAATTATCCCATATTTACTTTGAAAGCGGGTTTCTTCATGACTGGTTTCGAAACAGTGTGTTTTGTCTATACACTGAAATGTATTAAAAGCATATTTTTCGATAAATAACCATTTGAGACTCCAGGGTGTATCAAAATAAACGCAATTCATCTTTTGTGCTTAATAACTTTCGAAATACTATATCTAGTTGAACGCTTTTAGGCTTACTTCAAAGCCTCTTCTTTTCTCTTTCAAACAAACTATTATCCTTGTCTCCAATGCTAGTAATAATTGCACAGGAAAAGATTTAGTAAAACCTATCATTTTTAGTTGCTGTTTAAATATGCAAGTTTACTATGTT
>CACRXK020018027.1:0-10228 GCA_902702795.2 Paramuricea clavata
CATGTTCAATGTTGTCAAATGTTGTTATGATTTACGAAGAAAAACGTGAAAATGATTGAAGACTTGACATTAAGGCTCTGCTTACACGCACAGGGAATATAACTATTAACTCAACGACGAAGGAAAACATCGAAATGACGTATAGTGTTGTATAGTGTCGTATAGTGTCGTATAGTCCTGTATAACGTTGTATAGTCTTATTTTATAGTCATGTATAATAGTCGTTTATAGTGTAGTATAGTGTAGTATAGTGTTATATAGTATTGCATAGTGTCATAAAGTCTTGTATAACGTCTTTAGCCTTATATATTGTTGTATAATCTTGTATAACGTTGTATAGTGTCGTATGGTACCGTATAGTCTTATACAGTGTTGTATTGTCATGTATACTGTTGTATAATGTTGCATACATTAGTGTCATTTAGTGTCCTATGGCCTTATATAGTGTTGTATAGTCTTGTATAAAACATTGTATAGTGTTGAATAGCTTTATATATTGTTGTATAGTCTTGTATCACGCTGTATATAGCGTTGTATAGTGTCGTATAGCCTTATATAGTGCTGTATAGTTTTGTATAACATTGTATAGTGTCATAATTTTTATTAACGTTAACTCGGCCGCCATCTTTGAAGCCAAATTGAAGGCCGCCATTGGAAGTACGGCGGCGAAAATACACCTCTTCGACAAACTCGGATTTCTGCCTTTCTAGCTATGCTAGAACATAGATAAAAAAGTAAAAACATCCACGATACTTGGACTATTGCACAAATCAGGTTTGGAAGCCGTAGAAAAGAGTTAACGTTATTTTTTGTGTACATGAAAGTCGTATTTTGTTCGGCATGGAAAATATTTTGTTATTTTCTTGAATACAAAAACGGTTCCTTTCGAGATTTTGCTGTTAGTGGATGTAGAATACTTAGAACTATCCAGGAAACCAAGTTTGAATGTTTGAAATCGAAATCTTCGGACGAAAAACCTAATTTTTTGGCGTATTTTTGCCAAAAAACAAAATTACGAGGAAATTGAACTCTCCCCAGTTCTTTTTTGAAAGTCACAGCGCGCGAACTTCTACCGTGCGCCATAATACTGAAGCTTAGGGATTGCAAAGACTAAAATATTCACTAGCCCATAGCCTATATCTAACCATTATACCATTTCTTAGTATGCACTCGGGATACAAGTCATTCACAGTTTGGTATCCAAAACCAAATTTTTGGTATCGTGTGGATATCGGGATACTGCAAATTTCAGACCCTGCACTCCAGTATAGTATTCGTTTACCAGACATTCTGGAAACCCTTTGCAATCAAACCCAGATATTCGTCTTTGGCAAATTTTCATCCAAATGCATGATGAAGTTGTCTCAGTGGACCATATAAACAGCCCTTAATACAGTACTGGTATCTATGCAGCAGTTGTATAAATATTTCATTACATAAGAAGGGATGAACTGATGATTTGTAATATCAAGAGTCATTGTTTATAATAATTACAATTGTTTTCAGGGTTGCGAAGGGAGACATCAGTCTTGATGAGCTCAAAGTGTTGGCTAAAGAGTTTTAAATCAATTAGACCTATTCAAGGGATAATCTTTTCTTTCTTTGGAAAACCATGGGAGATTATAATTGCAAAATGGATTACACGAAGTCTTTCAGTCAGCCTACAAGTCATTTCATAGCACAGAGACATCTCTATTAAGGGTGTAAAATCATATTTTGCAGTCTTTGGACAAGTAGCAAGCGGCCATCCTCGTTCTTCTTGATTTGTCTGCTGCATTCGACACCATTGGGCACGAGATTTTTTTATCTAGATTGGCTGAACGATTCGGAATCAGTGGAAATGTTCTTGCTTGGTTTAAATCGTACTTGTCATCTCGTAGTCAGTTTGTCAATATCAATGGCACTTATTCTTCCACCCACAATCTCAAATATGGAGTTCCACAAGGTTCTGTCCTCGGCCCAATTCTCTATTTGCTTTATACTGCCCCTGTGGCTGATATCATTAGGAGGTATGATCTTGATTATCATATATATGCTGATGATATTCAGCTATATGTGTCTTTTGAGGCGGATAGTGACTTCGACTTGGTGAAGGCTCGTATTGAAAACTCTATAGCAGAAATACGCCGGTGGATGCCCTTTATTGGATTAAAGATCAATGATGATAAAACAATATCAATTCTTATGCACTCGAAGTTTTGGTCTTGTCCTTCACTCCGCGATTCAATCAAAGTTGGAAATGGCTTGATTCCTTTTTCGGGTTCGGCTGCCAATCTTGGTGTGATTATGGATGAGACACTCTCCTATGATGATCATGCATATGTTAAGAAAGTTTTCAAGTCCTCATTCTTTCATTTGAGGAATATTTCTAGAATTCGAAAATATTTGCCAAAAAAATCAGTGGAGGTCATAATCCATGCCTTGATAACAACGAAGTTGGACTACTGTAATTCTCTCATGTATGGCTTGCCTAAACGTCTTCTTTCGAAGCTGCAATCAGTCCAAAATTCGGCTGCTCGGATTTTTACCTTGTCTCGGAATTATGATCATATCACACCATTCTTAATTCAATTACATTGGCTTTCTGTTCACTACCGAATCGTTTTTAAAATTCTTCTATTGGTTTATAAGTCAATGAACGGAGCCAACCTCGTTCCCAGGGTTTTTTTAGAACGGCGCGAGGCGAAGGAAAGACCCTGGTTTCGGCTGGTCACGTGTCACTCAGATTCTGGGTGATAAATTAAAATGATACTTTGGGCAGGGTGTGAGAGGAGCGTGTTTGTCGCGTTTGTAACAATATTTGCAATTTTGTGTGATGAAATTTAAATTTGCAACAAGAAATCGTGAAGAGAACTGCAATTAAAAATTAATATTTATCGTGATGTGACTAGTACTTTCTGCTCTATAATCTAGTGTCGAGTTACAATTCAAGCAAGATTTCAACTTACAAAGAAAGCACGCCTGGGCGGCGTGGCAATATTAAGCCTACAAGAAAATTCATATCTCTAGACCGACCAATGTGGTTTATATTTATTTAACTGTTAGTATTAAAGTATATCCTGATACTCGGACCAAAAGAATATATTTATTGATGAGATGTGGAATTGGAACGAAATAGCGAGATCTTTTGATTTCCGACATATCACCAAGACGCCAACTGTATCGAGATTGTTGATTATAAAGGCCTTATCACAAAACTTAAATCCCGTCAAAAGACTATAAAATTTCCTGCAAGATCTCAACGATCATGGTATATGTCAAAGTCTAGCTGTCTGTTGAAAATCTACGGTATTACAGTAAAGTCATACATCAAAGATAAGTCAAACGACAATATATTTGTCTTACTGTTTACTACTGTGTTTATACCACATTTATAAATTTTATTAACAGCTTTCGTTTTGACACAAGCTTTAATTTTCTGCTTTATATATATTCTTAATAATACAAGTGAGATTTAAATTTTTTTGCTTTGTGAAATAGAATACCGTTATTTTTTAATGGGCAGCTTGTATCGTCTCTATCATATCCAGGATGTGCTCCATATCCATGTATCCGCTGTATGTGCTCCAAAACTATGGAACAAACTTCCACACAGTTTGCGAAAAGCATCCTGTATACCGACTTTTAAAAAGGATCTCAAAACGTATCTTTTTCAACTTTTTATTAATAATAGTTCCCTGTATCTTTCTTTTGATTGATATAGATGGGTCTGGACAAATTGGACAGTCCTTACCTACTATGTCTACCGTACATCCTATATCATATATTGAATATAAAATAATATTAAAAAATGATATTACTGTACTTGTGGTTTTGAAAGGCATTTGAGAGTGTTTAGGTCTTCAGAAGTGTGACCCAATCGCCCAATTTCACAATCAGTGAGGCAGCGAATGCTCTCACTTGTTTCTGAGGCAAAGTGCTAAATTTAAACCAAGCAGTATAGTGCCCTGCATGGCAGTTTATGGCAATGTTTGGAGTGGTTGAAAATCAATGCAATGGCAATACATCTCTATACCAGACGCTGTCAATATTGTATAACAAAATATTAAAAAATTTAACACGGCTCTTAAAATACAGTTGGGTGGTGATGAGAATCCAGCAAGTTATTTTATGTGGCCTAATAAGGCACCTCTGATACTTGACACTTACACATTTTAATTTTACAGAATATTTTCAGTTATTTGTCTTCTCATTATTCTCCAATGTCATAGTCATCTGGTATAGGCACTATATCACATTAGTATAAATTTCCAGGTGACTATTCATTTTTCTGCATTCTGATTGGTCAAGATTCACTGTCTCTGAAGTGATAGTCACTGGTCAGTGACTATAACTTTTTTTTCAAAATGGCTGCTCGTTTTGCCGTAGTAACCGAGGAGGAAATTGCCAAAATTAAAGAAGATAGCATTCCGAAAAACCCAAACAAACTACAAAATATGGTTTAAAAATATTTCAAGGTAAAATAGTAAACTTTACGTGCTTTTATTTGGAAAAAAAACTGGCTTAGTCGCAACGCGACACAGAGCCGTGTCTGAAATTTAAATTTTGTAAACAAACTATTTATAGCGAAAACAAATTTATTTGAAAGTTGTGTGGATTATTGTTTGTAAACACCTGGAAATTTATACTAAAACAATTAGTCGCCTCAGGCTCGGTGATTACAAGCCTATATTCACTTCGCCTTCGGCTCAGTGAATATAGACTTGTAATCACCTCGCCTTCGGCGACTAATTGTTAAATAGTGCCACCACAATTTTTCAGCCTCAACTGCCTTATTCAACCATGATTTATTTGTTTTACTCTTTTGGTGTTAGCGACCATTGGCCACTAAACCTTCCTCACTGACCTCACCTATGGTAAAACTTCCTCGCGGGCAATGCCCGCGTGCCCGCAGCCTTTTTGCAACTCTGTCACGTTGGTTGCAAGCTCAACTTACAGTGGTTATAAATGTATTAACTCTAAAAACTGTTGATATCAGTTCACGTTTTTCTCCAGTGTTTCATCACATTTACCAGTGAGCGAAGTTTGAAATTATCATCTTGGATAATAGCAGTGATACTCAACCATTTTGAAGAGCTTGTAACCAACATGACGTCATAAATTAGCGGACATATTCACACATCAAACAAATTGAAATATCTCGGGAACAAACCATAAAAACAAGAAACTGAAAAATAAGTTACACTACAACTTAAAGAGTTCTTTCATTTTAGAAAATAAGAAATTTCATGTCATATGTACTTTAATTATTTTAGCGAAAATTTTTGCCGAGTGCAACCCAACTTCTTGCACAGGGTATTTCAATGTACGACAATTATATATTGCCATTGTTAATATTACAACTTAATTAAAATATTAAAAATTAAAAAGTATCCATATTAATAATACACACGAAAAAATTTCTCAATTCGGATTGGCTAAGAGCAGTGCAATTTTTTCGAAATACAGTGCCAAAAATGAAATACAGTGCAGATTTCTTAATTTTCTAAATTTTCTTAATTTTTTATTTTTCAAATTTAATTTCTTAATTCCTAAATATGACTTACACACGTGACTACATAAGTTTTTCATGTATATTATTAATAATCAAAAAACTCATTAATAATTCATGAGGAAATGTTTGTGATGTTACTCTGAGTGTATATCCACACAGAGCAAGCTTGAAATATGCCTGACCACGGGGGGGATGCCTTTGGAATACCAGCCCAATGCTCTGCCAACTGAGCTACGCGGTCAGGTCGGTTCGAGTATGCGATATTTCGGAACTGAGTCTAGTTCCTTCGATATCAATGCAATCTAATAATCATGATTTTTCTGTGTTGGTGTTATGTTCTCAGGTGAATATGACGTTTGTGATGTTACTCTGAGTGTATATCCACACCAGGCAAGCTTGAAAAATATGCCTGACCACGGTGGGAATCGAACCTACGACCTTTGGAATACCAGCCCAATGCTCTGCCACCGTGGTCAGGCATATTTTTCAACTGTGTGGATATACACTCAGTGGAGTAACATCACAAACATCATATTCACCTGAGTACGTAACACCAACACAGAAAAAGAAATGAATGTTTAATCAATGTTAAATCGGATAAATATTTGTCCTGATTTACATAAACTTCGGCTTTGATTTTCTCGGCTTTGACAATGTTTATTTTTAAAATTACTTCGCCAATGAACTCATAAGATGGGTCGTTTTTTAAGCACGTTAAAACATTCGCATCCGATCTTTATCTGATATACAAACTCTCGCCTTCGGCTCGAGTTAGTATATCAGATACAGATCGGCTGCTCATGTTTTAACTAGTACGTATAATAGTTTGGTTTCTCGTGCAATTTGAAAAAACATACACTCGTGAGTTTTTCAAAGACTTCAAATTGCACTCGTCCTTCGGACTCGTGCAATTTTGATAGTCTTTGAAAAACTCACTCGTGCATGTTTTCCAAACAGCACTGGAAACCATACTATTACCTATACAAATAGTCCATTATAAAAGTAGCTAAAAAATTTCCGCTGAATTAGTACTTAAAAAAGAATTAAAATCATCTTCGAAGTCATTAGCGTTCTTAAAGGGCCTTCTAGATCCCCTGACACAAATGTTCACCGATCTTAAAATCTCAAAAGATAAACGTGTTCTTAGCCATGAAATGACTGCGTGGGAGCCTATCAGCAAGATTTGGCATTCTATTCCCATACCACCGTTGGTACCAAGAACGAATGGCGTGAACGTCCCCATTTCGACATCTAGCAACAATTTGCGAATTCGCGTACATTGTCAATCAGGGCGCTTATATAATGGGCGGTGAAGCGCGCTATGAGCGCGCTGATCAATGTGTGATGAGGCAGAGGACTGGCACGAGTCAATGTACGACAATGTACGCTATTTCGCAAATTCGTGAATAAACTACATGTATGTATATAGACAGGACAGTTGATACAACGGAATTTTTGGTCTTTGCTTTGGATTTGAATTTTCGTATTAAATTTTGATTATGACAGTTAATTTATAAAGGTTGATTTTGGTTTTTGATATTTTATTTTTATTTATGATTTTTGATTCTATATCTCATATTATTATTATTATTATTCACTTTTGATTTAGATCTTCCAATTCTATTTTTGATTTCCGGTTTTAGATTTTAGACCTCTTGATTTTTCATTTCTATTTTCACTTTTGACTTTCATTTTAGTCATATTTTTAATTTGATTCTTGATTTCATTTCGTTAATAGATGAAGACAGCCCCTAAGTAAATGAAATAATACATTGACTATGAATGGTAAGTCATTCTCACATGCAGCTGAGAGCTAAGCTGCATTGCGAAGAACGGAGCTCAACCGGATCGACTTGGTCAATCTTTTCCATACTGGGCGGAATTTTGTGCTTGGAGCGGGATTTTAATTTGTCTTGCGATTTCTCGGGTGGAACTAATTAGAAAAGACAAAGAGAAATTCCGTTGTGCGCACAAAATTCCGCCTAGTGGAAAAAAGGCTAAAGGGGGCCTCTGACAGCCACCTTATGATTCTTTAGCAAGAAACCGAAATATCGGAGAAAATCCTCGTAGCCGCACCAAATTTGGGCATAAAAAGGTTAAAATTCACCCAAACGCTAAATTTATACATATTTGAAATCGCCAGAGTATGACGAGTTTAGATATGTTTGAATGAATTATAAATACATGCAGCATCAGTTTACATGCTATGACCGATTATCTGTTCTACTATTTCCCATATGTTATCATAATCATAAGCCATATATTAAATCGATCATATCTTTTAAAAATACTGCATGTATGAAATTCATAATCCACATTTACACTGTCTTATCATATTCCAGCAATTTCAAATATATATAAATTGTTAGCGTGTGTGTAAATTTTAACATTTTTATCCATGAATTTCATGAAAATTATATGAATAAATTAAATCCCTAAAATTGAGGATTTAATTTATGCAGGAACAAGCAATCGCGCCAATGTTCACATATCTTACTAATAGAAAAGTTTGTCATGCAGGTTACTACGAGAATCGAACCCACAATCTTAAAGGTGAAACGCGCTTGCTTTGCTAAAGCCTGGTTCACACTAGCAATTTTGTATTTCTGACGGATGCAAATGAGTGAACTCGCACACAAAAGTGTAGAGCCACTTTTCGGAAGTAAGTCTTTTGCATCTCATTCATTCGATCACATTTGCCAGAAATTTCTTATTTTCTTAAATGAAAGAACTCTTTAAGCTGTAGTGCAACTTATTTTTTAGTTTCTTGTTTTTATGGTTTGTTCCCAAGATATTTCAATTTGTTTGATATGTAAATGAGTGTGAATATGTCCGCTAATTTATGACGTCATGTTGGTTGCAAGCTCTTCAAAATGGTTGAATATGACTGCTATCATACAAGATGATAATTTCAAACTTCGCTCACTGGTAAATGTGATGAAACACTGGAGAAAAACGTGAACTGATATCAACAGTTTTTAGAGTTAATACATTTATAACCAGTGTAAGTTGAGCTTGCAACCAACATGACGTCATAAATTAGCGGACATATTCACACTCATTTACATATCAAACAAATTGAAATATCTCGGGAACAAACCATAAAAACAAGAAACTGAAAAATAAGTTACACTACAACTTAAAGAGTTCTTTCATTTAAGAAAATAAGAAATTTCATGTCATATGCACTTTAACAAACATTAGTGTTTGAAAAAAACTATAATAAATAACCTGTGACTAACCTTTGGTGATTTTCCAGTTGTGAACTAAGAATGCACTTGTAGTAGAACTCTTGCATAAAGAAAACCTTCTCAAGCTGCGTATCCGAAATAGTTTTTAGTGCTTGTTGTGCTCCAAGCTTTTGTAACATAATAAGTGCGTAAGACTTTAGATCTATATGCAAACTCCTGTGTCCTGCAGATACCGTGGACTTCATACACGTATGTGGCTCAAAACTGTTAAAATTCTCCTTCACAGACACCTTGCCGGAAAATGATGCTACCGATTTTAATGTGTCATTCTCTAAATTAGATTCTAGGGCACTTTCGTTCTCAGATTTCAACGTAATATCTTCCTTTTCGTTAGTTTTAACCCCATTTTCCTCGCAAAAACCTGTGGCTTCTTGATCATTATTTATGTCTGTTTCACATCTTGCAGAATAAATATCCTTCTTGACCTTTTCGCGGTCAGAACTTAGTTGAAAGCTGGCTAGGTATTCCAATCCAAACCTCCATTCCAATAGAGATTGTGGAAGCCAACCTGTGGACAAACAGAATAGAATGGCGTGTGTAAAACATTTAGTTTGAACTATTCAGAGAATAAAACACGTTCTCTGCATGGATATAGGAGTATTTTACGATTTCTGTTTTCAAACTGCATCCCGTGAAAACGCGAGAAAACTGGTAATATTTGAGAAATGTTTAGCATTTCAGGCGGCTTATGTAGATTACTCATTTTGATATACATATACAGCCAACTGAAAAAAGGTTGTCCTTTGCAAACAGTAAACTGTAAACCTTAAAGTTAAACTTCAAACTCTAAACGCTTAAAGCAGCTATTTGTGAATGAATTATTCTCGTAAGGAGATATTTTATTACCATATCTCTAAGAAATGGTCCCCATATATGATTTCTAAACTGATTAAATGATGCTGCCATTATGCTTTGCACGCTTAGAATTTACGGTTTGCAAAGCACAACCTTTTTTGAATTAGCTGGATAGTTTACGTGAACTTAGTTAGAATCCTTGCCTTGCCAAAACAGTGAGTATAACTGTATACTAGAAAATAAAGCTAAAACAATGTTGTTTTGAACGCTTTTCGTCGCAAATATGCGACATTGAAAAAATGCCTCTTAATCAAAACGTGATTTTAAAACACTCAATTTTCCGATTAGCATTCAATTTGTCATTTTAACAACATACCCCAAATCTGGACGCTATTCAACAACGAAATGTCACCGAGTTGAAGAGACAGTTTCAAAGCTTCTGTACGAAGCCCTAACATTACAAGGAGTTGAATACAACCTTGCCAATATCTAAAGAAAATATGCACAGCAGAATTTAACACCTTTAGCCTATATACATGATTACAAGGCAATCCATACTTTGGAATTTGCAATTGCATCACTAAATCCATAATATATCCATATTATTATAGAAATTGCAATTTTTATGAAAATTGGATTTCCATACTATATTTCTAACGACGATCCATACTATTAAAAGGATTTTGAA
>CACRXK020018028.1:0-10227 GCA_902702795.2 Paramuricea clavata
AACCGGATATGTACTTTTTATTGTACCTGTCAGTCCTGGATCGTTGTGACGCATTTCCGATGCGAAATGAGATCGATGAGATCAGATAGGTAATATTTAAAAACATGTCAGCTGTGGTGTGGTGAGAATAAGTTTAAACTGCCAAATCTATCAATTTTTTATGTGTGTGTAAAGATAGTGCAAGTGAGAGTCTGCTATTTTACGCGCGTCGAAACACTGTTATTCAAACATAAATATTTCGCGTTCTAGATCGAATTTAAAAAATCCCCCCGAGGAAATTAAAGAAGAAAGCATGCTTCATCAGAATTTGTCAGTTTTGGCGAAAAAAGTTTAATATCGAATGTCACCGAGGGCGTAGAACAAGGTGTTATTTTCTCACTCCTTTTGTTTACATGTTTCGAATTTCAGGCATTCTGATTGGTCAAGAACGCAAAATGTAAACAAACGCGCTGATTGGCTAACATTATTTGCCCTTGTTATCATATGTACAATGGGACGAGATGGCGTGAGCATGCAAGTTAATTGCCACGTCAGGTTATAGTTATGTCGGCTTGCGTTAATATTCCCGAGGATTTCGTTAATTTTTCATATAACACAACGTTTTGTTTTCGCGATTCTTGTATAATAGATTTTGTGTGGATTAATATATCGAGCCACCTTAAACTATAAAAACCGCTTTCTGTTGAAATAATCCTAAAAAATGCTAAATGTTGAAGTACCAAAATGCAGATAAAATGCTGTACCATTAGCATACTCACGCCCCCAATGCAGCTGAATCCCTTTGACCAAAATTGGAGTCTTTTGTTGGCGATAAATCGTGCGAGATATTTTGCGAGCAGTTCCTATCCTCTAAAAAATTAAATAATAATACGTTCGTCCTTATCTTGACAACAAGAATTGGCAAATTAAAGCATCCAAAGTTTTGCAATCAATGGACCATTTGCATTATAGACTAAATTTTGATCTAGTTAAAAATTTCATAACAGCTTGAAAGAGCATCACAAAATTAGTAATATTCCAAAGTTTCGTTGCGAAATGTTGTAAAATGCGGATAATATAGCCTTGCGAAATTTGCAATTTGCAGTCATTTTGTATTACAAACGGGAAATTGATGCCCGAACACTCGATTGGGCTGTCAATTTCCCGTGCGCAATACAAAATGACTGAAAAACGGCAAACTTCACATGGCTATATATTATCCGCATTTTACAACATTTCGCAACGAAACTTTGGAATATTATACTAACTTTGTGATGCTCTTTCAAGCTGTGATGAAATTTTTGTCTAAATCAAAATTTAGTCTATAATGCAAATGATCCATTAAAGTATGATAAATCAATCTTTCAAAATACCTATATAAGGTGTATTGCCACCTTATTAGTAGAGTACCTCATTTACGATAAATTAACAGATATAACTATATAGGAGTATATACTGCTAGAAAGTTATAGGATTCTTTAAAATATGTTAGAGAGTAGAGGTAAAGCATTAAGTTGGTTCAAAAATTAACGCAAAAAATAGACAGATGTTTAAAAGTCGGTTATAAATGTTTTACATTATTTTTTTCAATATGAATTTTTGCGAGTATACAAACATCCAAATCAGTGAGATGCTTATCAAACAAGTATATACACTTTAAAATCATGTGAATTTTAATTTCCTCATCTTTGTCTCCATTTTCTTTCGAAAAATTTAAACTTTTACCGGTTAAGGTAGAATTATAATTGTTCCTACATGAGATTTTAGAACCAATTAAAAGCTCTTTTCTACATGCATGAATTCCAATACTATATGATCGTGTAATTACATATTTATTGAGATACAGCGCTTGCGCGAGTTTGGTTGCTGTTTCTGTGCATGCGTTTGTTGTGCGCCCCAATTTGCGCGGTAATCCATTTACAGGGTGAACGTTTTCAGGGGCAAATGTTGACGCTGGAATTGCAAGTTCCAATAACGGTTTATACATTACGCAGTAACATAGGAATAGTAAATTATCGACTGATGTATGTACACATATCTACGAGCCAGACAAGTGTCTATGCAACCGGCTTGATAATACAAATTCAGACAATTTTATCGTTCTCTGGAATCAGACTTCGATAATTACTTCCGGATTCATTTGAGCTGATACATACAACAACAATTAGAAGCATGTCTAATTAATTAAGCATTGTCTAATTATACTGAGCTCGCGTCATTCTCTCCTCTGCAATAGCCCATCACCTGATATGCATGACGTGAAAAAATACTACAAACTATCCTCGTAGACGAGAAATTGTAGAATTTTTGCACCGTTTAAATTCAAAATTCCAGCCATACAGACTAAATTTTGATCCAGACAATAAATATATCATTATAGCTTAAAAGAACATTAAAATTAGCAAATTTTGAGTATTATAGTAATACGCGCGGTAAAATGCACCAATTTTGAGCGGAAAGTGGCGCATTTTTCCGCGCGGAATACTAATTAAATACTCTAAATTGAACCTCTGAGATCAGGGTGGGTTTGCTGCGGACTCAAAACATTTATGCCGGTTGCAGACGAGAAGGTTTTGAACAATGCGTTTGTCACGGAGAAAATTAGCAAATTAAAAATTGTGTTCGTCTGTACGGATCAACAAAGAAAATTTGTCCAGGTAATTTGAGCACTTGCATACTCAGCGATCTATAAGTCAATGAACAGATGACCGACCTATTGTTGTAATAGCTAATTATAGCTATCGTGTCTCTCGGAAAACCCAAAGGTTGTCATAGAAAATTTGTTGTGCGTACACACACGTGCAATTGCCAATTAAAACTTGCCGTATGAAAACTTGCTCGTCCGTAACCAGCCTTATGTGCTTCTCAATGTTTAGAAAGTGATGACACTCTGGTTTCCTCGCGCAATGTTCACTGGGATAATCACATACACCTGCATGATCAAACACCAGTCATACCAGGGGCGCTCTTAGTATATAAGTTACTACGCCTTTTCGGTTAGGTTGAGCGGCTGCGGCCTTCGTACGACCTTCGTAACTCAGATCAGCTCTGAGCAGAAAGAACGATGTAATTAGCATATTTCTCGCACTTACTAACTATACAAATAAAGTGACCTGCGCTTTTATCCCAGAGCAGGCACGTGTCCCATACGTTATTGCTTGTAAGTGTTGGATCTCTTTCACGAAGGACTAACATGTCCCAGATGGCGGTCACCCAGCAGTTATCTGAATGAAAAATAATGTTTGCCAGTTTCGTCCTGTACTTGGAAAGCAATAAAATGATGTTATCAAAACGTTCTCAGTGGAATATAATTGTTAACATTTCTGAAACCAATCACCACATGTTGCTCTGTAGTCTGTACTCACCTGCTTACTGAATTCACTATCTAAAAATTCAAATACTTTTGTTGCATGCACAGACTACAGTAACATTAAACAGCATTGAATGACTGCGTATAATAGCATGCGCTGACTGGAAAAGGGAACTTAACACAATATTAAACTAGTTAAAAAAAATGGAAACAGGATTGTAACTCATGATTTTGGTCTTTGCAGCTATTTATTTGTGATGATATCGCTCTGAGTGCGTCGATATACCGGCAAGCTGAAAAAGTTGCTTGAAAAATGTCAACTGAACATGTGAGCTTTGGTTTGCTTGTCTAACGCTCTATTAACTCATCAGCGAGGTAATTAAAACTAGATTTGAGTAGGTTATATTTGGGGATTTAGTCTTGTTCTTTTGAAAAGATCATAATCTGATATCGAAGGAACTATATTGAGTTCCAAATGTCACTATAATTGCTTGAACGGACTCGACCTTGTACAGTAGTAGCTCATGCAGATGGTATAGTTATCCCCTGCGGTAAACCAGACCTTTTAGCTTGCTCGGCGCGGAACCGCTCAGAGTAGCGTCGCTTCTAGTAAAGAATTATAACTCATTTCGAACATCAAAATCATTCTTATTCGCCATCACATAGAATAACGCCGAATCAAACAACGATGAAAGGAAAGCTCATCCTTGGCGTTGTCAACTGCATGTTAATTATAGTTCATTGAAAAATTTGCTACTGGTTAATCTATAGCGATATACAAAAACACAACATGATTATTTTAAAGACCATGTTTTCAAAAGCACAAACCTACATAATTAAGCATTAAGGATAATATGAGTTAACAACCGACTTTAATGCAAATAAGTTATATTTTACTCCATAAACGGTAATTAGAAATTTATGTAGCATTTCATACTCTGATTCTATAGCCGGAGGTATAAAAAGAATTAACTTCAAAACATGGTCAAATTTGACATATTCATGATAAAATTGCTACAGTTTCCTGTTCTCCCATTTATAGCTCTGTATCGTAATTGTTGCTCTATTCTTGGTTATAATAATGTTTTCAGTCAAATCTTATGGCTATCTTTAATCACTTTTTATTACTTGGCATACCATAAGCAACACGCACGTCACGGCTTTAAATTTCGTGCAAACCAGACATATTTCGTATTTTGATAACAGGTATATAACGAAACGCTAGAGAGGCTTTGAGGACATTATAAGATATTTCTACATGCAAAAGGAGTTATATTCATTCATGCATTCAAGTCAGAAATTCTTCATTTATTGCCTTTTGCTTGTTTTGGTATGTATATCATTTAGCAGCAGCGCTAATCGGTGTGGTACAGTTATATGGTACAAATGTGGTACTACCAAAACAACAAAGAAGGTAACCAATGTATTTAAAATGTGCGCATAGTCATGCATGCATGCAATCACCAAATTAAGTAGTCTTACATACAACGAGAAAATTGTGCATGAGCATCATGGACTACATATAGTGTATGGGAAAATAGGGCTGGTTAATTACTTCATATCGACTCCAACGGGGAAGACCAGATATGTCATGTATTATTATGCGGCGCATGCCCTGGAAATGCGCAAAACAACATGTTGGAGGCTAATTTATACATGCGCACCACAAGCGCAAAGGCATACTATTTCTCGAGTAAATACCAAGGCTTATAATTCCAAATAAACAGACTAACAAAGTCATGCGGCGAATATAAATCGATGCCTAAGTTTGTTTCTTGCATGGACACCGCTATCTATTTCGACTTGGACCAGTTTTTAGTGTTATAATTTCATCCATTTTTAATTTATTGTCATGCACCCAATGATTAAGCCAGTACGTTAATATAGGGAAAAAGTAAATTGAAATCTTACACTAGATAAAGCATCCGCGCATACAACATTTTATCTAGAGTACAAATTTAAAAAGAGGTATACATGCATGCTGATGCATGCAGGACGATATTTTAATCGGCCCTAAAAGAGCAGAAGAGTCTTTGTTGTAGTGAGTTTATATATGAGAAATTTCAACTCAGATACCAGCAGACGATATAGTTTGTATAGCTGCTGTATATATGTACACTGGCTCAAATTTTTGTCGAAAATGTAAAAGCTTTAATTCGTTTTCGCTGCATAATTTCGTTAAATCCAGCACGCTGCAATGTGCCCGAATGCCATTAATATACAGTTAGCATAAATAGTTCATATATATTTTCATTTGTTTCTCTAGCCACAAGTGACAAACAATCCGACCAAAAAACGGCGAAAGAAACCATCAAGGAGAACAGTGAACATGCGAAAGCCAATATACCAAGCATCAACAGAGTAATTAGCTATGTTTTACACAATATGGTTTCGTACCTTAAATTACTCTTTCAGAAGTTGATCAATCTGAGTCTACAGTAATTGTATTTAAGATATATAATATACATCATCGTCTGAATGGGAATACTTCTATTGGGAGTTTAAGCTTCATATAAATTAGTCAAACGGCGACCGCAAGGCTAAGAAATATTTTTTGATCTACGGCAATGATGATAGAATTGGTTATGTGCATACAAAATTGCAAAGAGCCTGTTCATATGATAAACAAGCTAGCCAGCCAAAGAAAGTGAGATCTCACCTATATAGTTGGGATCTCAGTCAAGTGTACCAGGGACGTGCTGGCTAGGGACGAGCCGACGAGAACTTGTTGTGGGTCCCTCCCATATCATGGACATGGGCCCCTAAATTTAGAACATTGGAAAAGATAAAAAATATGGATTTTAATTTTGAAAATCAAGATTAAGACATTATAATTCATATTTTAAAAATCTAAATTTACGAAACAAATTTACGAAAAATGTAACAAATTACGGTAGATTAATTCGAAAGTTAGTGAAAAATGGTATGTTTGGAAAATGTTTAACACCCCCCCCCCCCTCGCCAACAAATTTGGGAAAAATATTAATTAATCTAATCCCCAATCTTGGTCTATCCGTCACTGCATGGACCCCATCAGATGTTGCTCATTCGTCGTCCTTTCAAAGACCCAGCACGTCTCTGAAGTGCATGAGGTAAACTTTTCCAATGAACGCTTCTAATACTCCACTTGACGGGATAGACATTTTTGCTGACTTTGACATCATATAATATATAGTGTTGAACAGCATTCTAGGAAAATACGAACAAAAAATAAACATAAATAAAACTAAACCGGCACTATGAAAATCATAATACATGGTTCAGTTTGTTTACTAGCAGCAAAAAATAATTCGAAGACAAATTTCTTTCCACCGAGGCGGGAGACTATATATGTGGGCTAAAAAAGTGATAATACGAATTCAAAAATAATTAATGTGAGCTTCTTAACTAGCTGGGCTCATATGAACAGTCCCTAAGTTATTCTTTTTGGATATGAGAACATTTTTATGAAGAAAAATATCGATATTAATACAAATTTTCTCAGGAATGTCTGTGTCATGCAAGGATGGGGGGGGGGGGGAATTCACAATTCTAGCAGTTGTTTGCAGCATGCTCACCTAGAAATGTACTGCATTTTTGGTTTATGACATCACTTTTCCTGCACTGTGGAGGCATGCTAAGCTCCTGATAAATTACCCTTTAACAGTGTGAGCAATGGGCAGGCTTAATTCGCGCATATTGAGCAATATTTTGGACTTGAACGAATCTAAAACTATACTCTAAAACACGTACCCCCTTCTCCTGCACATATGTGAAGCTTAAAATCCCTATAGGCAGCTTAGTAAAATCTATATTATGTTTTAGATGTTACCTCTGATGACTCTTCGTTTTAGAAGACAAGAAAATATTAAGAGTTATATACCTTATTCAGACTCACATATATATGTGGTATTCAAGCTGTTTTATATCTTTGAGAGCATGGGTACATTTTACTTCAGAAAAGTACTGTAAATATTTATCGCTATATATATTAATCAATTATCTTACTGATAAAGCGCATTATTTGTATATCTTTTTTGAAAGATTATTATACACAGCGGTTTTTCTTGATTTTGAAAATTTTGTAATTTCAGTATTAAAAATATAAAGATGTGAATATAATATTTTACTTGTTTTACAATAACAATTGGACCACCGATAAAAACAACTTGATAAAACACAGCTACTGAAAAACTATATTTCGCATTATTAAGGCCTGATTTCACGGGCGCTTTCTTTGGCGAAATGCGAAAAATTTCTCTCGAAATAAATTAGGTGCATGCGCAGTAAAGACAAATTAGGTGTGGCCAGCAAAAATTTCGTTTCGCCAGTGAGTAGAAGCCAGTTCTACCGGACCACTGCGAAAGAGAACAAAGTGGCCAAATTCAATAGAATCGCTTATGCGCAGCCCCCCATATTTCGCAGACCCAATTTCTCGCGAAGAATTTCGCCGTCGTGGAATCAATATGCGTTTTCAATATGCCGGTTTCCACAATCTTGTTCACATCCTCAAAGATCCTTGCACAAGATGATTGAAGGGTATCATAATCCTGTTTTCCTTTGATTACAACGACTGTGTGATTCCCTGAAAGAATAATATAAAGATTTTTGTTAATAAAAGTAAAGATTTTTGTTACTTAGAATATATCAAATACTTTTTCAGTAACAGCTCACGGTTCTAACCTCTCGATTCTAGAACAGCATCTCCATCATTCAAAATTGAGAATGAAATCACAATAAGCTAAATTGTTAAAGCTAAATTGTTACGTAAATTACAAGAAATAAGATTATGTTAAGAGTATAAAACATATAATAGAAGTATAAAATGGATCTATAAAGGTATAAAGCCAAAACTACCCAAACAATGTTTCATTGTACTTGCTAACAGCATAGCTGATTGGGCTACTCTTAAAACGTTCGGTTTACCCATAAAATTATAGTACATTTGATTGTTCAGCCTCGTTGTCCTCTTCCTGACTTCACAGATTTTCTTGGGTAATAAACTGTGTAATTTATGGTTAGGCTTCGACATTTCGTTGATTAATTCAGTGCACATTCGATCGCGTCGTTTCTCAAAACTTTCTATTTTTGCTATACCTAAAACTTTATCGTAATCAACTTCCTTATAAATTATTTTCAGCGCTCTTTTTTGGATTCGTTCGATTTCATTACTTTGGTCCTTCGTAATTCCGCCATTCCAGACCTGAGCCCCATATTCGAGCGTTGGTCTAATTACAGCGACGTAAAATCTTTTCATTTCATCCGTACTTGCACCATACGATTTTATTATTTTCAAAAGAAATAGGCGCTTCGCAGCTTTTTTGATTATCTTCTCCGTGTTTGTATTCCACTTCAAATTGTCGTCGATCCAGAGCCCCAGTACCTTATACGAATTAACCCTTTCAATTATCTTGTTCTCTATCTCAGTTAATGGTATAGCCGTTTTGTTTCTTCTTAAATCAATCAACATTTCCTTGCATTTTTTAAGGTTAAGTTCCATTTTTTGTTGTTTCGTAAACTTCATAACTTCTGACATATTTCTTTCAGCATTACCAATGACATTGCTGGTATATGGTTTTTTACACCTTTTATTTCAGAGATTGTTGTGTCGTCCATGAATATTGTTACGTCATCATCATCACCTTCAGACACCTCATTATCAAAGGTTCTCTCACGTTTCGCCAGTGCTGAGGGCAAGCCATTTATATGCACAATAAATTCAACCGGGCCTAATCTGCTACCTTGGGGTACGCCCCCGCTAACTGCAACCCTATCAGATACCTCATTTCCAAATTTAATTATCTGGGTTCTTCCACTCAGATATGAAGCAAGCCACGTGACCAGTGCAGGGCGAATGCCAATCTTACAACACTTTTCCAGCAATATGTTGTGATCAATAAGATCATAGGCTTTGCGAAAATCTAAAAACAATATCCTGATTACAAAGCCTGGAGTGTCTAAGACCATGTGCCATTTGTGAACCAGATAAATAAGCGCCAGGACCGTAGATGATCCTGATTGTCCGCCGTATTGCGCGTCCATAATTTTACCATTAATATCCTCATTCAGCCAGTTAACTATAAATGACTCTTGAAGTTTCGATATAGCACTAGTAAGTGCAATAGGACGTAGTTCGTCGACACTAGTGCAAGGTACACTTCTTGGGATAGATGAGACCCAGAAATCTTTCCAGATGGCTGGAAAACGTTTCGACCTAAAGGATTCGTTAAAGATATCGGTTAAGGGTATTGCAAAATATTCCGCGAATATTTTTAGGATTTTAACATTCGGATCGTTTGGACCAGGTGCTTTGTTTGGTTTTAACTTTCTCAATTTATTCGCAACGGATTTCTTTGTAATTACGGGTAAAGTCTCCATTTCGCCATATGATAGCCACTTGTCCTCAACAACTGGAAAGTCCTTGGTCAAGCTTGCGAAAAAACAGTTGATGCAATTTGCAGTATCTTTATCATTCATTTTGGATTGGGACTCAGGATTACTCAAGAAAATATTAGATGATTTATCTTTCCCCGTAATTTTATTGATCTTCTTCCACCACTTTGAATCGTTTTTATCATAATTTCCGGATATGTTATCGTTGTAATACCTTTCTTTCGCCACGCGGATTTCACATTTCACCCGATTTCTAAGGAATCTAAAACGATCAGTTTTACCTTGCTTATATGCACAATTTCTCGCACAAATCATCTTCTTCGGTTTCGCTGTCATAAAAAATTTATCATTTTGGTGAAATTTAACAGTTTTAGTAAGGAAAAAATCGTTGATCATATTGCTGGTGACTGTGAGGAATTCTTCTAATTTAGCATCAACAGAGCTTGCGGAAATAACATTTTGCCAATTATAAGAAGCCAAGAGTGGATGAAAAGATTCCAGGGCAGAGGGTTTTATTAGCCTTACTGTCACTTTTTTGTTATATTATTTTGAGGCTGCTGAAATTT
>CACRXK020018029.1:0-10225 GCA_902702795.2 Paramuricea clavata
TACTTTAATATTGAACTGTGACGTCTCATGCTAGACAATTTTACTCATCGACTGTGGACTGCTTGCCCTCATTTCACCTATTAACACCGAAGAAACAATTTCCTCTTAAATGTTGCCTACTTTCGGTTCTTTCTTGGGGTGTGCAGGACAGAGTATTTCTGCTATCCAGCCAGATACAGGATATGCTGGATAGCTGAAAAATATCCAGCGTGATTCAGGGTATTATTCAAATAATTATATAAGGTTCAGGCATCATTTAAGGTTAAGTACCGGTAATAATTTTATTTGGTTAAAAAGTAAACAGTCTAAAACTAGTAAACATGCATCATTGGTAGCAAAAGCCTCGTTTACATCAGTTAAAAGTTCAAATCCCCATTTACTGTACAAACAAGCATAAAAAATCTTGAAAATACTGATCATATTTATCATATTTTTGCTTCAATGATCATGATATGATAACCTTATCAAATCATTTTCTAACCTGAAAAGAAGGCCTGAACCCTATATAAATAATATCCGGCATTGGGCAGCCGGATACCAGATAATGAATTAAAATCTTAATATCCGGCCAGATACAGTATCAGTCCATTGCATGCTACTGTATGTCTTGAAATGCCAAACAAATTAACTTGTTAAATGACTGTATATTGATATTCAATATACTTAGCTAATATATGCACCCTTTTATTGTTAACCCTTGGAGCAGCAATGTGCCCAAGTGCACCCTACTTTGTTATGTTGCACTATCTAACACCAGGCATTTTACTTTGTAAAATGCCAGACAATTTTACTCCTCAAGAGCAGTGTCCTGCTCACTAATGGTTATCCAAACTATCTGCCAATGTGCCTTGATAACCCATTGAGCCGAAATGCACCCAAATGGACCCGACCCACCTTTGTTATTTTACTCTGTTAAACGCCAGACAATTTTAGTCATCAAGAAGAGAGTCCTGCGTGCTAGTGGGTTAAATGTCTTAATTACATATGTTATATATACACTTAAGCTGTTAGATTGTCCCATTGTATATTAATTTTTTACTTATCTTGACACAGGCTTGTATGTTGGATCGATACGACTACCTGTAAATATGGTTAAACTTGGCTATGTGATTCAAAGGTTGTGGTTCACCGAGCGATAAAGAAAATGATACAAAGATGGAATGATTGGATGCAAGTTATTTACAGTGTTTCATATGACAGGTATTCTGATTGTGGAAGATGTGGGGTTGCAATATTTTGACAATTGCATGGCTATAAAGTACGAGACAATTAATATAGTATACTCCATTACTCTAATTGCCAGAACACTGCATCAGAATGAGAAGTTGTCTGTTACAGTTCGGTTTAGTAAAAGTACATAGTAAAAGTACATAGTCAGCTATGTAAAATGTAATTTAGTCAGTGTCAAATAAATATTTTGTCATGGATAAACTCTGTGCAAATGAGCATGCCTCTAATGTCATTTTACTTTTAATAAGAATATGTAGATGTGTTTTCTAATACACCTTGCTGTGTTATATAGCATCTTTTGTAGGTGTGTTATGTAACACACCTTAGTGTGTTATGAAACACACCTTACAACGTGCTGTAAACATTACAGACCTCAATGGTGTGTTATACAGCACAGCTTTAGGTGTGTTTTAAAACACGCCATGGTGTGTATGAAAACACGCCATGGTGTGTATGAAAACACGCCATGGTGTGTACGAAAACACGCCATGGTGTGTTCAAAAACACACCTTTATACAAAACACACCTTAAGGTGTGTTAAAATCTGGACAAGCCGAAAACACACCTTAAGGTGGGTTTTAGAACACACCTTAAGGTGTGTTTAACACACCTTAAGGTGTGTGTTAAACACACCTTAAGGTGTGTTACAAAACACGCCAAAAGCTGTGTTAAACACACCTTAAGGTGTGTTCTAAAACCCACCTTAAGGTGTGTTAAAATTTGGACAAAAAGGTGTGTTAAATTAACACACCTTTTTTTAGAGTGCAAGCAGTGGTGCGACAGGACAGCACGACGTTTGACGATAAACCAGTAATGTAAAAGGCCGTTGGTTATAATTGTGCTCGAGTCGTAAACATATGAAATTTGATCCATTTTCAAAGGTTGACAACTTTGTTAGTTTGCTTAGTAATTTCGCCAATCCTTAAAAAGGCGAAGAATGCCAAAGAGCACATTGCTTTGAATTGACAAACCTGATAATACCAGGAGTATTGGCAACGACACCGACAAGCGACTGCCTAACCGTATGCCATTTTTTGCATAGCCTTTTAACATTTGAATGATGTAGAAAACTCGAGTTAGATCCTGTAAACTGTACAATTTGTGAGAATAACAAATGGCAGAGACGTAGGTGTTGACTGTAGAGGATGCATATTTGTAATTGCGGTCAAATAAATACGCTATAAAAAGCGCCAATGTTGCGGGGTAAATAGGCATGCTAAAACGAGCTGTCTGGAAAATCGCAGTGTGGAATTGAGCAAATGGTTTCCATGCCCTAGTATAAGTAGGAATAGGTGATTGCTGTAAACTTGATTTAGTGAAATGGGTGACTATATCCGCCAGTTTTGAAGCTGTAGATGAACAGGGATGCCTGTGGGAAGACTGTTCATGCTGGCCGGTGCTAATTGTTGGAAGGCAGTCACCTGAAATCGAGATAAACAATAATCTGCTAGTTTGTTATAAATACCAGGAATATGCTTAGCCTTAACATTAAGTTGTTTTGTAAAAAAACCAAAACCATTTGACGAACAAAACACATTAATAGCTTATCCCGGCACGATTTTTTGTTGATGACATGAACCAGAGCTTCATTGTCAGTAGATAGTTAAATGGACTGATTGCGCATTTTGTGCCCCTATAAGCACAGGCTCAAGACAATTGGATAGAACTTATAAAATGCGATATTACGGTGTAACCAGTGTGCCGGCCATTTGCCATAACAGCATTCGGTGCCAAATATGGCCCGAAGCCTCTGTAACCAAATTAAGCTTTTTGGAATTGCACCAAGTTTCGTCCAGGAAAAATGAAATGCCATTGAAAAAAGATAAGAATGTTTCCCAAATTTTCAAATCCTCTTTGACCGCCTGACGCAAACGAATGAAATGTCGCGGGTTCTGAATGCCGTGTGTAAGGTCAATGAGACGCCGTAAAAATAGGCGACCTGGCACAATTACGGAACAAGCAAAATATAACAAGCCGATCAAAGATTGAATGTCTTTTAAGGTAACCTTTTTGCGGTTAAGAAAAGACGCGATGGTGTCGACACATTTTGCAAGTTTGTCTGTTGGCAAGCGCGCCTGCGATTTTATAGAGTCTAACTCAATACCAGCAAATGTAAGAGTTGTTGCAGGACGGCAAGTTTTCTCTGGTGCAATAGGAATACCGAGTGTGGCGCATAAATTTAGAAATTTATCCAAATTGCTCCCCCATTGGATATGAGTGGCAGGAATTTTGAATTTATGTTGAGCAATCCATTCAACGGCTGTACTAAATATTTCAAAAGTCTTGCATGAACTGGAGCATCCCATTGGCATGCAGACAAAACAATATAACCCCCGCCATTTCATTCCTAAAAGATGATAGTCTTCAGAATGTATTGGCATGATACGAAAAGCGTTTTTGATGTCGGTTTTTGCTAAGAAACAACCCGGCCCAGCGACGTATTGCATCAGAAACAGTAGCATAATGTACGCTTTTATTTTCTGAAAGTATCCCATCATTAACCGATACATCTTTAGAGAAGGATAAATGATGGATTAAACTAAATTCATCGGGTGTTTTTTTAGGGATCTGGACCAAGAGGCGAAACACAATAGGAATTAAACCTGTTGGCAGCCAATTTGTTGCCTATAGTTTCATCAACAATTTTTGGATATTGTAAAGCAGAAGTTAAACTTTTTAACTCTATAGATTTGATTTCGCCCTGATAGAGCAGAGAAACTCAAACGAAAAACCAGAAATTAAAGTATTTATAATCGATTGCTCGTTGTAACCTGGCAAAAGTTCAATTAGAGGCTGAATTTTTACTGGCGTCGGTAGTACCTGACTTGGCGGTACGGTCGGTATTGGCGGGTGATCTTCCGTTAAAGCCACGAAAATTATTACCACACTGGCTGACACGGTAATTACCCGGGCATTTAAACACAGTTTCCCGTAAATCAAGCCCCACTGAAAAAAAGTACGTTGAGCTTGTCTTAAAAACGAAAATTCTCGTCGTAAAAGCGCTAATTCTGACCGCGACCCGTCAAATCCTGAATAGTTTGCCCATATTTCATGAGAAACCGCACGATACCATAGTGTTGTGTCAAAGTTGATAAATTGATGACATGAATTAATTATCGAACCTTGGTACTTATTTGTAATAGTAGCCTTGAAACAAAGCTTCTTTTAATATTAACTATTGAAATAGTTTCTTTAATATCTCGACTTCATATTATACTAAAACTGTCTGTACCAGAGTGGGTAGTACCAATGTGAAAATGCTGTCCTGAGTGGTTATATTACTACCTTAATTAAAAAAGAAGCAGAAACTCGACGTTTCGAGCGAAGACCCTTCGTCAAGAGTTAGGCCCGACTTCATGTTACACATGGCATTGTCATATAAAAACAAAAATCGCCCGCCAAATTCAAATATTGCACGCCAACACAGCATTCGAAGCGCATCAATCGATGATGTTCAAGCGAGTGTTTGCGCACAACTTAGATGATAAGAAAAATTAGTGCGCATACTAATAGTCGCTTCTTAGCAAAACATTCAAGTGTTTTCCACCAGAGGTTAGACTGGTCAAACCTGAATACTTGCGAGACGTCGAAGGACGCCAAGTATCGCATTGCCATTTCTTTGCCGGGGTAAAGACACTGACACAACAGATGTTATGATCTCGACGCTTGGGGCAAGTGAAGCATTCGAATCAGTGCTATATATCACAGCAAAGTCATGCACGCAGTCGCTTTTGGGGTTAGCTGTTAATTGTCCCCATCAAGCCAGTGTGCAAACGTCAAAGCTAGTGCAAATTTGTTACGAAAGTATATCTAATATTAACAATATATAGTCATTTATTTTTTATATATCTCAAAAGCTGAGGGCAGCTTAATCCAGACGGGAAGGATTGTTACGAAAGTATATCTAAATAGTATAAAAATAGTTCAATTTGCACCCCAGGTAATTATAGATACTAGTTACGTCGAATGGGAGATAATGAGCATTTTTGCTGTAAAACTCACTAACTCAGATAAAGTATATATCATTTTGGACTTGTGTAAAAGTGTCAATTATCTGTCCATTAGGCAAAGATAAATAATTTGTCAATTTGTCAAAGTTGGACGATAACCTTGCATGGTGGGCTGTTGTGTTTACATAATTCAAAGTCCAAGGTTGGTTCTTCTTTGACATGAAAATGTGCATGCTTAGGGCCTTTCTGTCAATCATTCTTCGGTATATTTCGCGCGGTTGAGTAATGATAACATTACGTCATAAAAATCTTGATTCAATAAAGTTGTAAGTGAATTTAGTTTAGTAGGTAAGGTAAGGTTTACATAGGTATAGGTTGAAGTTTTACCATGATATTTCAATAAGTATTTTAAGTTGTGAACATATTTTAACATTGATCGATTGAACAGCGAACCAACTCGACCAGTGCGACAACACCTTAAATAAACAGAATGTGAGAGCTAGAACGAGCTAGCAACGCCAACCCACACTTTTAAACCTCAACGTTGATTGGCTGGATACAAATCACACCACTTGCTACATCACGTGTGCAAGATCCCTCAACCGTTAGTATAAAAGGGCGTGCACAACCCAAATTTGTCAGTGGACATTGAAGTGAGTGAACATAGACTTGCTGGTGGACTCTCCAGTGAACTATCGAGTGGACTCTCCAGTGGACTATCAAGAAGAGACTTTGAAGCAGAACTATTAACATTAGTAACAATAATTACAAAAGTTGTAAACGATTCACTACTTATAAATAAAGCCTCGTAACAAATTTATGCTTAATATTGCATGTTTATATTATAAAGACCGACTTAGCGGAGACACAGGTAAAGAAGATATAATCATCTTTTCTTAATCAGTTGAACCTAAATTTTTATAATAAAACACATCCTATCCGCGTGAATCATTGTAGGTCTGTATTATCATAATTTCAGTAATTCATGCAACAAGCCTTAATTAGCTTAATTATACTGTGTAGTATAACCCCCATGCACCAAAATTTTTAAAACAAGAAATAAGGTATTACTTTTTTTGGCTTTACAGTGTTATAAGTGACACCAGGTTGTGCTAGTAGTCAGGCGCAATTTCCACTAACCATGCATTTCAACATTTACGAAAGGCAGTTATTATATGGGGAATGTAATGTTAATTAAATTATCCTTCATTCAGCATTTTAATGTATCTACTGTGATTACTGCAAAGGGTCACCAACACCTATTAAATACTCAAATAAATCACGTGCTTTTACATGATCACTAGGATAAGGCAAAGCTTCATTGTCCATTATACAAATAATGAATGTTTTTATTTGTGCAATGGTAAGAATATTTTCAAGAGATGAAAGATGGAATGTTCCATTCAGAGAGGCGAATTGTTTTAAATAATACCTAGACTGCGAGCGGTCCCTCCTTTCCGCGGGTTTAGATTTCCGGGCACGAGAAAGGAAAGGGACTGCAGACAACACATCAAGAGATGAAACAGCGTTGACCACACAACGCAAAATTCCCATTGGTCGAAATCGATACGCCTGTCAATCAAATCTGTTATGTAGTAATTATGCTACAAATAATTTCCAGAGTGAATGTTGATAAAAGTAATCGAACGTCAGCGCGCTATTGTGTCTGAATTACTGCGTATGAACTGACGAGATTTTTTATCTTCGGAAAGATCAGGCTTTTAGCTGTTGAATGATATGTTCCTCATGCCAAATGGATAAAAAATAAGCAAGTACGAGTCTGATAAAAAATGCTAGTCAGAATCGCATATTTTTACCGTTGTAATATGCAATTCTGACTAACATTTTTTATCGGACTCGCTTATATTTTCTCCATTTGGCATGAAAAACATGTCATTCAACAGCTAAAACCCTCATCTTTTCGATTGTGAAAACAAATGTTCATACGCCGAATAATTCAGGTACAGTACTGCTTAAAAATAACCTAACAGAAAACGCGTCCCGAACGCGTTCCCAAATGAGTTTCATTTGCGTTCCATTTGCGTTCCACTGCTACTGGAACGCATCGTGTGGTAACAATCGTACCAACTTATGATGATGTTTATTTGATTCGGCTATTTGATTTGTGTGTTTATGGTTACATCTACAGTGGAAACAAACACGCTGAACAAAGCCGTTATGACGATTTTTTAAAATTATTTGTTATTAAGCCCGGACAGTGTCGAGTTTCAGTCTGGATCAAACCGGGATGGTATTTCAGCCCGGGACGAAGCTTGATATTAATTGTTCATAGTTGTCAACTGTCAAAAAATACAGTAGCTCATATTTCATTCGGTGTCGGGATTTTCCGATGCGGGAACGCGGTTTTTAGCCAAAGTGGGGAACGCGTTTTCAAGCTTCCCTCTGGAAACCGTTTCAACCGCGTTCCGATTGCGTTCCAGACGTGTTTGGAACCCGTTCGGAACGGGACGGCAGGGTATTGCAGTGTTAGGCTATTTCTGAGCAGCACCGTACAATAGCGCGCTGAAGCTCGATTACCTTTTTTATACACCCTTTAAGTAAACATGACATTAACGGTTTCCTATTGGACAGATTTAATTGGATATAGTAATGTTTATGCAAAGGCTGAGCCGATTTGACAACAGCGAAAAGTGCGCGTATTTCGTCTCTTGATGTGTTGTCGGCGGTCCCCCCTTTCTTCGAGGAACTCCTCGCGGTCTATATAATAACAAAATATTAATATTAAAATAAATACACACAAATATAACAGAAAATGAATGTTCCAAATCGTTCAAAACATGATAAACACAGTGTAATTTAACAAATAATGTTAAAAATGCCATGCTTCTCACTTGTTATTAAAGACAACTGGAACGTGGAAGTGGAAGTGTTGTGTCACTTGTGTGATTGATGACAAGGAGCTTTGAATGTAAATTAGATTCACTGTATAAAAACTAATAAGTTTTAGACGTTCTCTGGCTTTTAAATATTTATTATTACGAGCTTTCGACTGCCAGTCTGCAGTCTTCAAAGGATGGATTATAATGAGAGTGTGACAATTACAACGGTTTACAATTACATATAGATACTAAATGGCAGAAATATGACAGTTCTGCCTACATACAGGATTAATGATTTAAATTACATGTAGATAAGTTTAGAGTTTTTTGCTAAGTAGGAAGCGGTATTGTTCCTACTTAGCAAAAAACTCTGAATCTAGCTACATGTAATTTAAGTCATTAATCTTGCATGTAGGCGGAACTGTCATATTTCTGTCATTTGCTATATATATGTAATTGTAAACCGTTGTGATTGTCACACTCTCATTGTAATCCACCCGTTGAAGACTGCAGACTGGCAGTCAAAAGCTTGTAATAATAAATATTTAAAAACCAGAGAACGTCTAAAAACTTATTATGAATAATCCTGGTTTCGCTTGAAACATATTTAAATGAATAAAAACTGTTCTTGTGAGTCTGTTAATACTAGATCGTCGAAAATACTTTCTGCAGTTTCCTCCCTAGCCACTGGAACATTTTCTTGCATTTGAGATGAAATGATGGTACTCATGTCTTGCTTCTTGGCATTGGTGGTACGAACATAGTGCTTGAGGGATGACTCAGACTTATATGCCTGTGACTGCCATGATATCACGACCTGCAACTCCTGCTTCATTGAGAACAGTAACAGTTGTGGCCCTTAAACTGTGGTTTGTATACATTTCAAAGAGCAGGCAGCTTTCTCAGAGATGCTTTTCATCTTGTTACCAAGAGTGCTGGCTGCCAAAGGTGCATTTGTGAACCACGGTGCTTCTGATGGCGCTTGAAATTTAGGTCTCTGCCACATGCACACTTGTGTAGGGTTCAAAACGTCCTTTAGGGCAAGGAATGAAGCAACAGGACAGTCCGATGAACCTGTAATCACATACATGTGTCCACTGTATCCCCCGTTGTCATTTTCTCGCCTTGTCTTTGTGAGTACATCACGATGAATTACATACAACAGACCTTGCTCGTTTTTCTGGGTAACAAAGTCAGTAATTTTCATATTTCATGTTTCGCTCGCTACTCTGGTTTAAATAAATTATTACAAAGCCCAGTCGAATTGTAACCAAGACCTAACGTTTCTAGTGTCTTCATCAGGGGTGATCTAAAACTGCGATCGTGGCTTCTTAAATACCCAAGGGATGACGTCACCTGCCAAGAAGATGCATATATTCTTCTGGCAAATAGGCGCCGTCATCCCTATTCAAAGCATGATGACTCATATTTATATGCCACGCTTCTAGGCAAAGTCTTTGACCATAGCGATTGTTTGTGTTAATTACTTTAGAGTTTTCCCACGCAATCTCGTGTTTGGTGTAACATACATGTTCGGCTAAAGCTGATTTTCCCTTGTCTAAAGTTGAAACAGTCTTTTGATGTTCTTTTAGCCGTGTACCAAACTGGCGTTTAGACTGACCCAAATACTCTTTATCGCAGTCACCGCATGGTATAGAATATATAGAATGAGTCTTCTGATTTTTTTCAACAGGATCTTTTGGCTTTGCGAAAATACGGCCTAAGGTCAAATAGGGTTTTAAGGCAACCTTAATATTACAATTACTTAAGATTCTCTTGATTGGTTCTGTGACACCTTGAATGTATGGAACTATTGCAAAACCCTTAACAGAGGTATCACCCTCGGAGGTATTTTGGTTCCTACAAACAGGTGGTCTCAGGCAATCATTAAGAAAACGCTTTGGGTAATTGTTTTCCCCTAAAACATTTAGAACATATTCACGTTCATTAGCTTGAGAATCACTGTTTGACGGCAACGATTCAGCTCTTTGAAGCAAAGTTTTTGCTGCGGATCTTTTATGGCTTACTGGGTGATGAGAGTCGTATGACAAATATTTGTCTGTGTGTGTGGGTTTGCGATAAACATCAGTCTCTAACTTTCCTTCGACAGTTCTGTGTACATTCAAATCTAAAAAAGCTAAATGTCCATTTATCTCACGTTCTACCGTGAATTGGATGGACGGCTCAATAGAATTTAAATGTTGC
>CACRXK020018030.1:0-10225 GCA_902702795.2 Paramuricea clavata
CTATTCCTACTTGTTAATAGATCTGCACCCTGAAACTGAAGATAAATATAGATTACGTGCAAAAATATTTGTGCGCTAGAGCTTAGAGCTGTGTGCCCCAGTTATTTTGTCATGTCTGTTCACATGAGAAGGAACGTTCACCTACTTAAAGTTTTACATCGAGCGAAACCCAAGCTGCATGCGTAAAGCAATATTAAAACATTTAGAGCCGAGTTGCATTAAGGCAATCTGTGATTGTGTATTAAATATTTTAAAGAGTGTAGTTAAAATGTCACCAGTTAAAAAGAGGAAGCTAGTATGGTGGTTCTTATCAGAACCGTTTTGCAGAAAATCCACCGTTCATCACTACTTGTTCACGAAACTAACGTTGGTCGTTTTCTTCATCTCTGGAGAGGGAGAATGTTCCATTCCTCCCAGCCATGCCTCTTGGTAGTGTCCACGCTGGACTTCCTGCTCCTCCCTTCTTTCAGCGTTGTCCATCCTGCTATACGGTACTAATGCTATAGAATCTGGCCTATTTATGTAAAGCACCCTCTCAAACAGTAAAAAAGAGCGGTCGTGGGCGACAAACTTGATAGACAATTATTTCCAATCTTTACTCTTATACACTCTGTAAACATCGTCTTTTTTAACGACTTTTTGCATGAAGTTCAGTTTCGTAAAATATTCCATCAAGAATTTCCTTGAACTGAAATATAACGGAGAAACTTTGTCAAATACAAATATCACTAATCTTGTAAGCGATTCGCTTAAATACCGAAAAAAACAATAAGCCTAAAGATATACGAAGTTTTTACGAAAGCATTGAGTGAAATTAATCTTCCAGAAGATTTAATACGAAACCCTGAACGACTTCAACTTTTCAAAACTCACGTGTACGAAAAAAGTCCTGATAAAGAGCATCAGTCACCAGAAAATGACAAACTGGCATTTTCGGCGGCCAAGAAAAGGGCTGGAAAATTGCAATGGAAAACAAACTTTTAAAATACTTGATTATGTTTAGGGGCCATTCACAAAGGATGTCCGAGCCGAGGGGGGGGGAGGGGGGGTTGGAAAATCAGGACAAACTAGGACATAGGGGGGGAGGGGGGTGTTTTAGCAATCCGGATGTCCGAAATTTAAAAAAAATTCAAAAACAAATTTCTTTTTTCCCTCTATTTTGAGCAGTCTTTCCCATTGTGAAATTGGCATTTTGACTATGCGGTTAACACTAGATTTTGTTTTAATTAGTAATTTATATGTTTTTGTGTTCACATTTACAGTTATAAAAAAGTTCTAAAAGTAAAAGTTTTTTACTCTTGATATATACAAGATTGCGTGAGTTTTTGCGAGGCATGGCGGATGTCCGGGGGGAGGGGTCACTAATTCGGACAATGCCGGACAAGGGGGGGGAGGGGGGGGGTCTGAAAATCCATCATTTGGCCGGACATCCTTTGTGAATGGCCCCTTAAGCATTCAGTGTAAAAAAATTGTTGTGAATAAATTTCAGAGGAAAAGTTATGTGGTGTACTATTTGAATAATTCCCCATTATTTTCGTCAATAGCCAAATCAGTCGATGATGATGATGATGATGATAGCAATATTGAATCAGGATCGTCCAATTCAGCCATTGGCTGGTTTAAATGGATTCCTGACTGTAAAAATTGTCGTAGGTGGACAGGAATACAAAAATAAAAAATAAAACCGTAAAAATTATTGTATATGGATAGGAATAAAATTCAATTCGAGAGTTTCAGAGTTTCATATTCTTTTATTAGATGTGGTGGTTCTTATAAGAACCGTTTTGCGGAAAATCCACCGTTGATCACTGCTTGTTCACGAAACTAACGTTGGTCGTTTTCTTTATCTCTAGAGGGGGAGAATGCTGCATCCCTTCCAGCCATGCCTCTTGGTTGTGCCCACGCTGGACTTCCTGCTGCTCTTGCCATCGCCTTAATTAGGGCATGTTGTGCCCTCCTTTTAGCGAAATCGCTTTCCCTTCTTTCAGCGTTGTCCATCCAGCTATACGGTACTAATGCTATACAGAACATGACACATAATCTGGCCTATTTATGTAAAGCACCCTCTCAAACAGTAAAAAAGAGCGGTCGTGGCCGACAAACTTGATAAACAATTATTTCCGATCTTTACTCTTATCCACTCTGTAAACATCGTCTTTTTAACGACTTTTTGCATGAAGTTCAGTTTCGTAAAATATTCCATCAAGAATTTCCTTGAACTGAAATATAACTGAGAAACTTTGTCAAATACAAATATCACTAATCTTGTAAGCGATTCGCTTAAATACCGAAAAACAATAAGCCTAAAGATATACGAAGTTTTTACGAAAGCATTGGATGAAATTAATCTTCCAGAAGATTTAATACGAAACCCTGAACGACTTCAACTTTTCGAAACTCACGTGTACGAAAAAACTCCTGATAAAGAGCATCAGTCACCAGAAAATGACAAACCGGCATTTTCGGCGGCCAAGAAAAGGGCTGGAAAATTGCAATGGAAAACAAACTTTTAAAATACTTGATTATGTTTAAGCATTCAGTGTAAAAAATTGTTGTGAATAAAATTCGGAGGAAAAGTTATGTGGTGTACTATTTGAATAATTCCCCATTATTTTCGTCAATAGCCAAATCAGTCGATGATGATGATGATGATGATAGCAATATTGAATCAGCATCGTCCAATTCAGCCATTGGCTGGTTTAAATGGATTCCTGACTGTAAAATTGTCGTAGGTGGACAGGAATACAAAAATAAAAAATAAAACCGTAAAAATTATTGTATGTGGACAGGAATAAAATTCAATTCGAGAGTTTCAGAGTTTCATATTCTTTTATTAGATGTGGTGGTTCTTATAAGAACCGTTTTGCAAAAAATCCACCGTTCATCACTACTTGTTCACGAAACTAATGTTGGTCGTTTTCTTCGTCGTCTCTCAAGGGGGAGAATGCTTCATCCCTTCTAGCCATGCCTCTTGGTTGTGTCCACGCTGGACTTCCTGCTCTTCTCGCCACCGCCTTAGGGCAAGTTGTGCCCTTCTTTTCTCGAAATCGCTTTCCCTTGTTTCAGCGTTGTCCATCCTGCTATACGGTACTAATGCTATAGAACATGACACACAATCTGGCCTATTTATGTAAAGCACCCTCTCAAACAGTAAAAAAGACTGGTCGTGGCCGACAAACTTGATAAACAATTATTTCCGATCTTTACTCTTATCCACTCTGTAAACATCGTCTTTTTTAACTGCTTTTTGCATGAAGTTCAGTTTCGTAAAATATTCAATCAAGAATTTCCTTCAACTGAAATATAACGGAGAAACTTTGTCAAATACAACGGCCTATCTTGTAGGCGATTCGCTTAAATACCGAAAAAACAATAAGCCTAAACATATACGAAGTTTTTACGAAAGCATTGAGTGAAATTAATCTTTCAGAAGATTTAATACGAAACCCTGAACGACTTCAACTTTTCAAAACTCACGTGTACGAAAAAAGTCCTGATAAAGAGCATCAGTCACCAGAAAATGACAAACCGGCATTGTCGCCGGCCAAGAAAAGAGCTAGAAAATTGCAATGGAAAACAAACTTTTAAAATACTTGATTCTGTTGCACAAATTTAGTAAGAACAAAATGATGAACTAGTCGCAGCTTTTGTTAGGAAAACGTTTCGTGCATATTCACGCAATGAGTTTGGTCAAAAATCTATAGCAAAGTATACTTAAAAACCATGTAATAGTAATATTTCTATTTGAGACCTAATAAAATATTGAATACATTTGAATTATTGGCTTCACACTATATGTATTTTAACACACACTCGCGCCTACTGTAATTGCTCACAGAGGCTTTGAATTATTTTGTTTTCCCATATAACAAGTAATACTGTAACTAGCGACCTTGCATGTCATTATGTCTGTGCATGTGACAAATATACATTCCGATAGATACAAAATTTAATTAGCTCCTTATTTTTTCTTTGTTGGTTGACCATTGATGAGATAATATATTTTAGCGAATATATATGTCCCAGAAACGTGATCGTTATACTTAGATATCTAAATATGTTGTGCTTATACCATAATCCATATCGTCCAACACTTTGCGCTTGCTATAGGAGTACGTAAAGGCATTCTTCACCTGTGTGTAGGTGAAAACACAATCACCCCTAACGCGAAAACCTCTGTTTGTTGCGGCGCCTGTTGCTTTGCTGCGAAGAACACGCAAATAGGTGTCTTTGTCGATCGCTTTCGTGTACTTATTTCCCCCTTACAACTGAACATTGCGCCTGATGTATTGAAGCAAAAATGCATTTTACTACAGAGCCCAATAATTCCATCGCCCTGAAACTCGGTCTTAAATAAGCCCAGGGTACGTTTGTGAAAAGCTCTAGCCCTCGTCGTTATAATTCCGCGGAAACCAAGCATATTTTTTGCGTTCGTATTCAGCTCGGAGTTCTGGTTGATCACAGCGTCAATACTCTCACCGGAGAGAGCAACAAAGGCTGAGTCCGTGACCGTGCATGCCCATTTCGCAGTACTCAAAATCGCAAGGGTCAACGAATTTATCTCTGAAATCATAATAAAACTCCAACATTCGAAGTTTGGCATACTGATAAACGAAAAATCCTGTTTGAATAGGTAAATTCATGCTAATTGATTTTTTGGTCTTACTTATTTCATAAAAATTGTCGTCTATGACCATGATGTCTAATTTGCGAAAGTGAGAATCGTTCACCGCTAAACCAACGTTTGACTCATCGCAGTATTTAATTAATATATAAATGTTTCTCTTTGTTTGTGAGTGTACGACCATAACTCGAGTTCCCAAATAACTTCATGGCCTCAGCTATAACAGCTGTTGACGGATCGTGGTCCCCTTCACGTCGCGCGTTACTCACCTCCTTTGCATGTACTCGATAACCTCACACATTTTCGTTGCTTCCAAACCATAAATGTTTAATGTACCAGCGTAAAAGTGGTGATGTTAGCAAAATCTTATTTTCAAACATACTGCCTATCAAGCCCCTTCTTGGTTTTTTATTTAATCTGTTTTCCTCAACAAAATTTTGCATATGTTCGCCTATCGCCTCAAACGGAGTGTCTACATTTTTGAAAATTGGACACATGCATTTCCAAAAACTTTTCTTTTTTGTCATCTGGAACTTTTAAATCGCATTCCACAACGCCAAACATTTGACCACTTTCTATCATGCATGGAGAGTAATCGAGGTTCGGACATAGTTGTTCGTACATCGAAACCTTGTGTATATATAGTTTTGTCGAAACAATTTCAAATCGTCGCTCGTCTTCCGCATTTGTTTAATATTCGCATTCCCAAATTTCAATTACAGTATAGCCCCGCCCTTCTAAATAGCGTTTATGTTGCACTGTGCTTATAAAGAACACTCATATATAGGCACTCTACACCGCTCGTTAAAATCTTTATTGTTTAGTTTACATTCATGGTGACCATGAAAGTAGCAGCCGTTAAGCCTATACTGTATATATGGTTCAATAGACCCATGGTTCTCGTGGTGTACAGACGTGTTCCTTCGTGCTCTGCTAAATAACCGAAATTTACCCGCTAATTGGGTAATGAATAACGAATTTAATAGAGATTGAAGAAAGACTGACCGACTGTAGTTTCAATGGCAGGGTTCATAAATAGTCTAAGCCTTGCCTGGACCGGCGAATTCGACTCGTTGAAAGTATTTGTGAAAGACTCTCTGAAACTTGATGGCGAATTGTCTCAGGAAAACAATTACTTGCTAACTTGCTTGTTTCAGAATGTTTGTTTCGGCTTTACGCCTCGAATAGTACCCACATGGCATGTCTTGAGCTAATGCCCAAAGATATAACGCATTCGCATCCGCTGCCATAAAACTTGTTTGCACGGTTTTCCGCCTGCACGAATAAAAGTTTTATCTCGCTTATGATAACAGTTAAAAATTATTGTTGTTTTTAAAGCCATAGTATAAATCTTTGTCACGCTCTTGAAACAGACTGAAGTATGCATGTTCGCGTCAAGCCCAGAAAACAGAAATTCCATTACTAAGCCTGGGACCGAAAATACCATATAAATCTAAACCTTTTCCTGCACTCGAACATTTTCTCGACAGCTTCGACAAAAGGCTCAACATCCAAATTGTTGTACCATATTAAATGTTCTCGAAAATCTTGCATGTTTTGGTTTTGCCAAACTTCCAAACAATATTGATATTCCTCATCTGAAATGTTCGAATTATGAAGCGTCAAAATCTTTTTTCAAGGCTATCAAACCACTCGTAAGGAAAATACCCTTTTTGAGCTGTACAATTATACGCTTTTAAAAATTTATTATAAGTATAGCCTAAGTTACTGTAACCATTACTTGAATCAAGCGATAAAAACCCACTTGCTATTTGGTCGCTGGTTTCGAATCCATTGTAATACATCTAGCGTTCGTATAAAACTTCAGCAAAATCTCTAAACGTAGGATCATTAAATTGTGCACTATAACATTGGTGAATCTAACACGCTAGTGTTATTGGAGGCATAAAAGAATCTCAATTCCCCCGTTTCTACATTTCTTAGCAGAAAACTGAAATTTAAGTTAATCTTAAACGCTCTACGTTGTCTGTGATAAATATTTCTCAGTTCATGAACCAACTGATCAAACGAAAGGTTATCATTTATTCTAAAATTATAAACAGCTTGCCTTGGATGGAGGCGATGTCCAGCGTTGATAACGGGTTCGTATCGACGTAATAGTTCTTCGAACTGATCATCTTCGTTAAGTGGATCTAGTTCGTCAAGCTGATCATCATCCTGTGCTGAATCTTGCTCTTCCTCGTTATAGGTGAATCATCAGGTTCTCCATTGCTTTCCTGCTCGCGAGCTCCAGTTTGGCTCTGGGGCGCTTATTTGTTGTAGTCTGTTCGTGTGTTTCATCTAGAAAAGTATATTATCAAACTTATTGGCAACATTTGTGATTTACCTCCAGCCCACTCTATAGCAGTAATTACTCTATGACCAATCCCTATAAACACCCATGCACTTATCACCGCTTTTGTTATGTACGATACATAAATTAGGTACATGCATGTTCTTCGCCCTCCTAAGTTCAAAGTAAAAAAAATGGCAGCTGATTGTAGCACTACCTGTGTCTGTATAACATCTTCGATATTGTTCTCCCCAATTTGAGCTTTTCCGTGATGAAAATCTGAACCTGAGGTTTCATTAGCAGTGGATCGGTTTTGTCCTGCACGTTGAATATAACATTTATTCTGTCGGGCTGAACATGCATATTTTTGACAAATGGAACAGCGTATACAACTCCACAATTATGACTATGTATGCATGTGCAATGGATTCGATTAGCTCGTTTCACCACTAAATTACAATGCTCACATTTAACCACAGAGGCACAAATAGACCTAACCCGAGCACCAACAGTTGTTTTATGTCGATCAAAACATTCTGGGCTCTTAAAGAATCTATTACACTCATGACGATGTACCCAGCTCACAATTGGACAATTTTGAGTGTAGCACAACTGATTTGCACATATCACCACAGATGTGATCTTCAATTTTATATATCGTATCCTTCTTACATGTACGACAGTATTTCTTACAGGCAAGGAACCCTATAGCGGCCTGCGGCAATCTCGTATGTAATTTTGTTCACTATCGCCATCAATTTTCGCCTTTGCGACTACAATCGCTCTCGCCAAACAAAGATTGTCATTGTTATTCTACAAATTGCACGCTTGCTCTCAAGATGTTTCTCTAAATTTATCAGACATCTTTAATTTCCTCCCCGTTCTACCCTGTGGTGTCTCTGTATGTATAACGTTGACTGTAATAGGATCATCTAACTTAAAATTAGCATTCGATTGGACAATCCGCTCAATTCCGGCAAGAACTCGCTCTGCAGTTATACTTTTTGACGAGGCTTAAACGGTAAATAAACTTGGTGTGTCTATATAGTTGTGGCGTTTGAAGTAAGAAACGGGTTTCATCAGTCATGGGAACACCGTCCAAAATTCTGTCTAACATATTTTCAAATACTTCATGCAACTGTCTTAACATATCAGGTAAATCCGCGCGATGCTGGCATATCATGAAATTGAACTTTATAGTCAAGCCTGGTTGTTTTAAACTCGGTTGTTTTCACGCGGACTTGGGTTTTTTTTACTGACTTAACGTGGTCCAGATTGATTTTCATCACTGCATGTTTGCTCTTTTATGATTTCCTCGCCTGTCTGACACATTTCGTCGAAAACACTGTCGTCCTGCCAATCCTGAAACAATCTATCACGTTGACTATCTCGACTCTCTTTGTCAATCGAATAGACGTGAATGCATGGCAACCTCAAACAAACTCTCGACTATATCGAGTTCACCTAAGTCGACCCCTGAGAAATTTTCGGGATCCAGGCTCCATGGTTTCCTGGAGATAACAATCATATAAAGAATCTGTTGTGCGTTCGAAATTCCGCTCCCCCGCCGCTTCATGCAAAGCAAGGCAGCGAAACAAGCAGAGATTATCGTTGAAAGCCCTTCCCGTTTTACGATCTAAAAGCTAATGTAATAATTGTATGATTAATACCAGTAATGTATCCTGGTAACTCAATAGGTGCTCCAATTGGAACATTAAGTCTAGTTACAGTAACTAAACAATGCACCAATTGTAGAAACACCATTTACTATTCATATTTAGGCGCTGCATTCTCATCCACTCTAAAGGCGGTTTTCCACTAGGCGAAATTTTTCGACCGAATCGAAATTTCTCTTTGTTTCAGAGCTCTCGAGCAGAACTAATTGTAAAAAGACAAAGAGAAATTTCGTTTCGGTCGAAAAATTCCGCCTCGTGGAATCAGGCCTTAGCTAATACGTCTAAAGTTCGCAATACATCTACGAAATGTCTAAATGTGATATCGTCATGTATCATCATAGGTGTGCCTATAAAAAGAATTGTGTTGTGTCTAAAAGAATTAAAAAGAAACACACACCCCTGGTTTACACAATTCGAGTTCCAGTATTTTTTTTTCATTATTGTACATGGGTACTCAAGCTAGGAATCTATATGTTAAGCCTGCCGCACACGAGAGCTATCTGCTGAGCAAAAAGTTACTCGTGCCTGTTAGCTCAGCTGATAGCTCACCGATCAAACATGTTTGATACGTGAGAAAAGGTTGCATGAGGCAAAAAACTCAGTAAAATGTACCCGCACACGGTGAGCTATCGGCTGAGCTAACAGGCACGAGTAACTTTTTGCTCAGCAGATAGCTCTCGTGTGCGGCAGGCTTAAGAAGAACGTGATACCACGAGCTGTTTTGCGTATATATACACCCTGTATATACAGTAATTTGGTGTATATACACCCTGTATATACAGTAATTGTCCGGTATAGCTTTGTCGGCATTCATGCAATTGTGATCATGTTAATCAGAAAAACCTCCGGTATATTCTCGAATAGAGTAAATTAAATCCGCTTAAAAGTGTCGGAAGCATTGCATATATCATATATTATTTTTCTTAATATTATACTTGCTTGATTTGGATTTGTTTTATGTATCGCCAATGGAAGAATAATACATTTTTTCAATTATAAACTTATTTCAATAACATCAATTAACTATCGTTCCTCGTGTAGAAGGCTTGCTATTTAAGAGGGCCTGCTTTTCCAACAAATGATAGCGGTATAATATATTTCAGTTAGATAAAGTCTACTGCAAAACATGTCATCCTTCATGAATCATGTGCAGGACAATTTGCAACCATTGCCAAAATATAAAATATATATGCAATAACCTTGCGTTTTGGGAATATGTTGCAAACTGATTATTTCAAACTGATTAGTTTTTTAGGTGGGTATAAAAGTGCACTCTTGAAAGGAAGATGTTATACATCAACGATGATACCAAGCACTCTTTAATTCGAATATTTTTGAACGAAAAAAGTTTAAAAATGATTTATTTTTATTTTTGGTCATTAATTAATGCCTGAAAAGGAGCTATAGGCGTTTTTCAAAAGATGGCAGCTAAGTGCTGATTTCGTTACAACACACGAGTTACTGAATGTGCATGACAAATGTTCCATTAATCTGTTTCTTCTTTCGAAAATATTCACTTTTAAAAATATTGAAATTTTTACTGTTCCAAATAATTCTGTTAAAAGCAATTAACTTTTACAATTCGAACTTCTTTAATTTAATTTCAAGTTTGGTCAAAACCAAGCGCCGTGA
>CACRXK020018031.1:0-10225 GCA_902702795.2 Paramuricea clavata
AAGATCTTTTTACTTCCGCACTGTAGCGCCGTTCCTCCCAAATTCGATGTTTCTTGATCGTATACGCTCATAACAAGGAATAAAATTTCGCACGTTTTTCGTCTTTGTTTATAGTTAGCCGACGTTCGGCAGCCAAACAAAAACGAAGGAATTTTCGAAGAAGTACAATTAGCGGATTGCTCGGTTTTTCTTGCAACTTAACCAAGCAAAAATCACAGTGAGAATAACACCAACGACTACATCGTGGGCTCATTACATTCGATGGCGATGGCTTGGACTTTCAAAGATGCATGACACCAATCAGGATACGTGAGGTGCGTATTTTTTTTTAACTATCCGTAACAAAGTGTTTGCAGACACAGTACGAAGTGTTTGCAGTACCTGTGGATGTGGCCTTTTCCACTTCAACCGATCAACGTATCGTAGCATTTACTTTTATGTCGAAATAATTAGTTCCACTCTAGTGCTGAGGAAATAAAGAAATACGCTTCGATACGATACATCTGAAGTGAAAGAGTAGGGTGTGATGATATTGATCCAAGATTTTTAGTCGTATCTGACTGGTACGCCAATTATTGTTCCCGTGTACTTGCCGCTAATACAAAATCAATATTTAATGTGCACTTAGTCTTTACACAAAAAGTACAGGTTTTTGAGTACAGTATACTTTAAACTACAACTGTAGGTACAAAAAGAGGCACATGCAATACTAGCCAATAGACCTTTCCCCTTATGAGTGAAATTTTGATCTAGACAAGCCTGGACAAAAATTTCATCACAGCTTGAAAGAGCATCACAAAATTAGTAATTTTCCGAAGTTTCGTTGCGAAATGTCGTAAAATGTGGATACTATAGCCTTGCGAAGTTTGCCGTTTTTCAATCATTTTGCATTTTACAATCTAACATTTTGCATCAGTTTGATCATCTGATTGTCAATTTCCAGTTTGTAATACCAAATGACTGAAAAACGGCAAACTTCGCAAGGCTATATTATCCGCATTTTACAACATTTCGCAACGAAACTTCGGATGCTCTTTCTTTGTGATGCTCTTTCAAGCTGTGATGAAATTTTTGTCCAGACTTGTCTAGATCAAAATTTCATTCAGAAGGGGAAAGGTCTATTGCATATACAATTATACAAACAATCAACAGGCCTACTCTGCAGGGACCTTAACTCGCCTTAACTCGCAAGGGTCAGTAGCCAGATTTTTCCTTAACTCGCCTTATCTCGCCTTAACTCGCATAGGCTCGCCTTATCTCGTGGCGAGTTAAGGTCCCATACCTTAACTCGCCCTAACTCGCCTTAACTCGCCTTAACTCGCAAGGGTCAGTAGCCAGATTTTTCCTTAACTCGCCTTATCTCGCCTTAATTAACTCGCATAGGCTCGCCTTATCTCGCGGCGAGTTAAGGTCCCAGAGTAGGCCTATCAACCTCAACATGCCTTAGTGTGCTATCAGTCCAATCATGTTTCATATGCCAAGACATGTCAGACTTATACACATATACAAACTTTTATTACGGTATTGAATACGTTGGGTTTGGAATATTTGGAATAATCATGTGGTACCAGCAAAAAGTTATTAAGTACGCAGATAGCAAGAGTTCCGCGTACCTACGTGGTGCGTGGCGGTGGCTGAAAACAAAGAGGTATCCATATTTGCCAATCTTTCCTGGTCATGTGCGTATATAGTTTTTTGTCCACGTTTGTCAATGACAATGACTGGCGTGGACCATTTGCATTAATATAAACTAAATTTTGATTTCAACAAGTCTAGACAAACATTTCATCACAGCTTGAAAGAGCATAAAAAAATTAGTAATATTCCAAAGTTTCGTTGCGAAATGTTGTAAAATGCGGATAATATAGCCTTGCGAAGTTTGCCGTTTTTCAGTCATTTTACATTACGCGGGGGAAATTGACAGCCCAATACCCTTTGGGGCTGTCAATTTCCAGTTTGTAATAGAAAATGACTGAAAAACAGCAAACTTCGCAAGGCTATACATATTATCCGCATTTTACAACATTTCGCAACGAAACTTTGGAATATTACTAATTTTGTGATGCTCTTTTAAGCTGTGATGCAATTTTTGTCTATATAGACTTGTTTAGATATCAAAATTTAGTCTATAAGGCAAATGGTCCATTGTCTGTACAACACGTATACGTGACGAGAAAGGGAGCATATACCTAAACCAAAACAAAGACGAACAACCAATGACGTATTATCGGTAACATATATCCTCACGTTTCGCGCACGAATATATTTATTTTTTATTATCTTGACCACAATCACATCCCTATAACCTAATATATTATGTGCGAAAAATGTGGATACAACTGACTCTAGATGAACTTGGCGAGTTTACTTGTCTTGCATGACAAATTTCCCAGATAAATACTTCCAAACATTTTAAAAACAGAAATTACAGGAACGTGTTACAGTTAATATACACAATACCAGTGGTATTCGAGAAAAACACACACAAAAATGTCAAAAATAGCCAGTTAAGTTTGGCTGCTGCTTCGGCATGCCTATATAGACGCGTAGGCCTATATAATGTATGACTTCTTACAGACTGTTGTCTGTTTCCATTTTAGCCTGTTTTCTACTTTTACCATATCAACGTCCACACGAGTTCTTAGGAAACAGAAATTACGCTATGTCGCGATACGACATGTATATATACGGTTGAGGTGGAACAAGCTTTATACCATTTCGTAATTGAAACGGCGTATTTCTTTGTTTCATGTACTATAGAACTATATAATCACACTCAGTCTGATAGAAAATAAAACGAAGAATTTCGCTGTCGTGGAAACTGGCCTTTACCACATTCAATAGTATTGCAGTCTCCTTTAATTATAACAACTAGTTTTGCAGTAATCCGTTCACTTTCTCAAGAAGTTCTTGCCTTGACAACGTATAATAACTTTCCTTCCACATTTCTTTAAGACGGTTTAATATTTTGCCAAAGTTTGGTCCAGGCTTAATATTATACTGTTTTAAATCATTTCCATTGACTGGGAACTCTGGTATTTGCCATTCAGTGATGTCCTTAACCAGTTCAGATTTACCTTTATAATATAGTAACTCGACAACCTGACGACGAAGCTGTTCAACACATTTTACTGGGCAGCACACCAGGATATCTTGATATGGCTTAAGTGGAAAGTCTGCATGATCAGGTAGCTCTCTATGAGTTGCAACAAACTTGCCAAGTTGTTTTTCTGCGTTGGATAGTTTTAATTTCTTCGCCAGCAAATCAACGATTTCTACATCGTCGACTAGTGATACCAATAATGTAACTGCCTGAGGCGTATAATTTTTCATTCTACACCATACCGTTTCAAATTTTTCAAGCTTTGCTGGACATACGTCTGGAAGGCCTATATAATAAGAAAAAGATATAATAAGATAAAATAATTATCAAATCAAATTAATTGCAATATATATAAACTTCTCATTTTCCTTTGGCCCTGGCTCTTTGGTTAGGTCTAGTGGAGCACAAGGCCGGATTTTGGTGGAAATAGTGGAGGAGGTGGAAAAAAAATTAGGGGAGGTGCAGCGGTCTAGCTTATGACCCCCATAGAAAGTTAAGGCCTAGAACCGGTCAAAATCAACAACCTGGCGTATGCATGTAGTGTACATTATGTATCAGTGTATAATGAATTATGACTGTACAACTCATCCAATTTTGGCATTTTGCCCTTCATTACAATTACTAAAAGGGTACTTGACATAGAGATGAATAGCTAGCACTGTTTCAATTTTACAGAGAAACTTTCTTACGAAGTGTAGACCCTATAAGCAACAAAAAATGTCAAAGTTTTACTTTGATCTATCATTGAAACTTTCCAAAGGGGAGGTGCAGGACTTTTCAGAGCAGGTGCAAAAATGCTCAGGGGAGGTGCAAATTAAACGATCTCAGGGGAGGTGCGCACCTCCCCACACCTCCCCTCAAGATCCGGCCATGGTGGAGCACGGTCGTTGTTAGTCAGCTCATTAAATATTCTTGTGACTGCAAGCATCTTTTTTTAGATTTTGTAACCTAAACAGTGTTAAAAAGAGATTTGCACACTCGCACATTTTAATGCCTGCCCGCCCTTAGCCTTCCTTACTCTTATTCAAAACTTTAAATTTTGATAGCCGGCAACTTCTTTGCGTGAAAATACAACAGACTATACTACTTTCTACTCAAAAAGTTGTCGTGAAATAATTTACATTATCTTTAAAAAATATCATTATCACATAGTTACTGTGTATACACTGCACATAACGTTTCCTGTTTTCAAGAAAGAAACACATTTAAGTAAATGTGGTCGCTCATCTCATTCTCACCATAGTAAAATGATTTCATCAACAAACAGAATAGACCTTACGCATAATGACGTCACAGGCTTGATGCCCGCGAGGAATGCTGGTCTTAGTAGTCATCGCCCGGGAAAATTAAACAATTCAAAATGGCCACTATCGAAATTTTTCCAGGCGATGACTACTAAGACCAGGGACGCCGGAACTGGGGGGGGGGGGGCAGGAGGGGCAGCCGCCCCCGTTGCCCTTTACCAGGAGGGGCAAGGGGGGCAAAGGTGCCCTTTCAATTTAAAGGATTGCCTTGGCGAAATAGCGAATTGTCAGAAATGTCAGTGCGATTCTTTTACGAATTTGCTTCAGAAAACGCAAGAAATGCCATCATCGAGCTTCAAGAATAGCACAATCGCCTGGTGGAGAACCCCCTCACACCCCTATCATCCAATAAATAGAAAACATGATTAGACGAAGTTCAACTCCCGATGTTTTGCAAACATCTCTTAGTATATATCAATTCAAAAGTGCCCTTTCACGAAAATCTGCCCCCCTTGCCTTCACATCGTTCCGGCGTCCCTGACTAAGACCAGTATTCCTCGCGTGCATCAAGCCTTGTGACGTCATTATGCATAAGGTCTATTTGGCTGACAGGACAGACATTTTGCCGACAGGACATTTAACCGATAGGACTTTTGGAAATTTATTTTCTAAAATAATGCTACGGGTGATGTCTCTTTTTATAACTAAAAACGAAAGGATCACTCAGGTACGGACTCAAAGCCATTGTGTAAGGGATTTGGACTTAAACGTCCACGTCCTTTTGGACTATATACGTGCTAATGAGAATAGCACCTAACTTATAAATGTGTGTTATTGCACAACCTGTAAATATGTGTGAAAGATTATATGATACAATAAATGTTTGCACGTTCACAGTTATTTTATGCATTAAATTACAATGAAATTTTTTGTCGGCGAAACGTTTTGTCGGTGAAATGTCCTGTCGGCAAAACATCTGTCGGCCAAAAGTCAGTCGGCCTAATGTCTGTCGGGCCAAACGTCCGCGTACCTAGTTTATAATATTACCTATATGCTTAGCCACACCAAGGTCATATATATGCTTCATTATGGAAGGAGCGAAGTTTCCAACCAATATCTTGGACAGTTCCATCCATATCCTTTCAACAGCAATTTTCTCCAAACCAAACGCCGTTTCCTTAATCACTTTAAGTGTTTCTTCGTCATGTTTATCTGCACCTGTTGCTATACGACCATAAAAACGAAAATATCGCAGAATCCGCAGGTAATCTTCTTTGATTCTCAGTCTTGAATCTCCTACAAACCTAACCCGACGGCATTTGAGATCCTCTACACCGCTGACGTAATCATATAAGGTGCATTCAGTATCCATGCTCATTGCATTGATTGTAAGATCCCGTCGTTCTGCATCAAGTGTCCAATCATTAGTGAAAACAACTTTCGCCCACCGCCCGTCTTGTTCTGTGTCGTATCTCAATGTTGTGACTTCAAAGTCAAGATGGTTAATATGCGCAGTTAACGTTCCATGCTCCAAACCAGTCTCTATAAACTTGATTCCTCTTTTGCTAAATACATCTTTCATTTGTTCTGGAGTGGCATTTGTACTCAGGTCTATATCCTTTGAGGGTACGTCAAGAAGCAAGTCTCTGACAACCCCGCCGACAAGACGAATATCGTAGCCACTCTCTTGAAAGGCAGTTGTAACTGTAAGCAATTCTGGGGTTAAAACATCTTTCAATAAAGGGGACTGTATTTTTTGGCCAAAATTCTTATCTTCTGTAGACATGTTCAAGGAATTTATAAAATGTGTCCTGGAAATGTCACGAATACACTGTCGCAGCAAATACCACCTATTAAAAATAAACAAACTCTTGTCACTTGATTTCATTGACAGATGGCAGTATAATAATCATTCAAGCATACATGTTTCAGCCTACACAGCAAGAAACGCGCAAGTTGCAGCAGGTCTGCATGCTGCAGACTTGATGCAACTTGCGCTCATAAAGCCGATATCAGGATACGTTCGCATCGCTTGCTCCAGCTTGATAATATCAAGTCTGTTGCAAGTTGTCAACAGACTTGCTGCAAGTTGTGAACTGCAGACTTGATGCGAGTTGTGAATTGCAGGCTTGCTGCAATTTGTGAACTGCAGGCTTGATGCAAGTTGTGAACTGCAGACTACTTGCAACAAGCTTGATTTTATCAACTTGCATCAGCGTTGATGCGTTCATCAGACTTGCTGCAAGTTGTTCTATCAGGCTTGCTGCATGTTGATATTTGCAGACTTGATGCAACTTGTATCGTCAACTTGCATCAAGTCTGCAAATGTCAACTTGCAGCAAGCCTGCTGCAACTTGTTGACAACTTGCAACAGGTCGGTAAAATCCGCAACTTGCAGCAAGTCTGTGGCGTTTCTGGCTGTGTATGTCACAGTACCTATCTTCCTGTCATTGCTGTAAAAGTTACTTATTTTTTGGAACTAGTTAATCTGTACAGTTACAGTTACATGCTCAAGAAAGGAACTAGTTACCAGTAAAACTACACATAAAAAATGTAACTAGTTACAGTTACAAAGTTACTTGAACACCATTTTTGTAATTATAGTTAGAAAGTTACTTTCAAACTTTTACATCTGCAGGTTTTAATAATTACATTGACAGCGAGTTCAATTAAATTCCTGAAAACAATAGGATAACCCAGCTGCAAGACGGCAAATAGGCAGAGTTGTTGAAGAGTGAATCAGTTTATCGATCACATTAACATAATGCAAGTTGATAGTATAAAGAAAATAGCAAATACTATATTTAAACGTGAAAATGAAACGAAAAAAGTAATGTTGGCCAAAAAAGTAACGCGTTATATCGTGTTAAGCCAAAATGTAACTAGTTACAGTTACCGCTTTTCAAAACGTAAGTAGTTACCGTTACACGTACTGTAAAATTCTTAAAAAGTAACGATTACTGTCATTTACTATTTAGTTATTTGTAACGAAGTTACTTACGCCACTGCTTCCTGTTCAGCTAACCTCTCTAAAAGAGGATTACAAGGCTCCAGGGTATTGACACTAGGGGTGCACCAAGAATCGAAATTGACTGCAACATTTTTACAGTAGCCCCATGTCATCCATCCCATCAGTCCAATCATGTTTCCTGCCAAAACATGTCGGACTTGGGTAATTACATTCATAAACCAAACTATCAGAGTAATTTTTATCTGGTGTAATAACTAATATCTTTTTTCTGTCGTATTTTTGCATGCAGGTACAAATAAGGGTAAGCTACTGATTCACGGTAAAAATTAAACATTTGATTATAACATGGCAAGATTGGTGGCCGTAAACTGGTGTGTGACTCATGTTACGACAAAGTGACATGAGGTATAAACACCAACCTGCTGTAACTACTTTTGAATTTCTTCAGAACCATAGGGAGGAGAAACATACAATGTCTATCATGTAACAGACTATATGTTAGGCAAACTACCAACACAAAGAAATTTTATATTTTGGATTACAAGAGAATAGTAATGATTGCTATATAATACACGTGACTCATGTTACGTGACTCATGTTACACATAAAGTACATCTTCATATTTCAGCTCAGAATTGTTTCCAGCAGCTAATGGTTACACAATAATTACATATAGTTACTTTATATTAATATGAATACCTTGGGTTTGGAAAGTTTTCAGGCTACAAGTATATGGTACCAGCAAAATGTAAGTATGCAGATACTGTTACTTGGCTGAAAACAAAGAAGTACCAGACGGTAATACTGGCCTACCTCTAGTACGCGGATTATTGCACCCTGGACCGAGTTTATTTAACCATTAACTTTATGCGTTACTTTGTCCGCTGTCATACAGACATACACTTAAATCCTGAGGGACGTATCTTGGAATGGATGATATCTATGGTTACTGGGTAGTATATGTTTATGTAATTAAAATAATGTCACTAATGTGATCCGTCCGAATATTTGGTGAATGTTTATCTTCAATAAATGAACGTTACTGTTAGTATTCTTTCATTAATGGAGGCAGAGTTGAGGTTCCTGCCATTCTTTTTTTCATCAGTTCTGGCCGGAACCAGAACCCTAAGAAATAAAGACCATTATTTAAGGTTAATTCCATCTGAAACCAAGTTCTAGTGCACTCAACTTCAGACCAGTGTTTATATATGCCAATTAGCATTATAATGACTATAGTGAATAACATGAATATATTACAATGTTTCCCTGTTTCCTTTTGGGTGGTCAAACTATAAACTTGGGTTGAGTATATTGGTCTACAGGCCATACAGGGGTGTCTTTGGGTTGCATGACTCCAGCACAGAATCTTCACAGACACACAGGACTTTGAGTCAGCCAAACAAGTGTAACCACTGCCACATCATGCAATGATTCATCATCATAGTGCACTTACAAGAGACATTCACCCCCCTGAATGCCTGCCATTTGAATATTTGAGGGGCGTGAATGCATCTTGTAAGCGCACATGTCTCTATTCTGTGACCCCAGGGTTAATTAATGATTAGTGAATAGTGTATTAGTATACAAATAATGAATGTTTCTGAGGTGAAAGAAATATATCCACTGAGTTACAGTGCGTCTACTGTAAGTGGGGCCACTTAGAGAACACTAACCAATCGCATTGCAGAACAAAAAGAAAAATCTAATCAAACTAAAGCTCGTCCAATCAAAAGAAAGATTCAGCAAGCCATTAACTGCAATGTTTACTTTTACATGTCTATTTTTACCGTTTGACATTCGTTTATTTGTTCGAATTGTTTTTGCCCTAATGCTGATTGGCTAATGCGCCGTTTGTTGATTTTTTCACTTTCTGTTCTGCAATGTGATTGGTTAGTGTTCTCTAAGTGGCCCCACTTACAGTAGACGCACTGTAACCTATATTTCAGTATTGCATTAGCAGGTTACCCGTAAAGGAGCAACTAGCTCTGTGGGTCATGTAACAAAGATTGTAAAATAAAATAAATAAACTCATTCCATGAGGTGACAGCCGAGTATTCAGTATTTGCTTTATATGACACCAAATTAATTAAATACAGAAAATAGATCCATTTTATCATGCAAATTTTTAGGTGAATTAAATACAAAACAAATACCTTGTTCAAAAATGGGAATTTTACTAATCCATATATATATATATATATATATATATATATATATATATATATATATATATATATATATATATATATATATATATATAGTATATATATATATTATATATATATATATATATATATATATATATATATATATATATATATATATATATATATATATATATATATATATATATATATAGAAGACAGTGTGGTGGATGTGGGACACTACAGAACTTTATATACTACACATTATGCCTAAGCCTTTATGCGCACGCTCACTGCATTTCACAGTTTAAAAACGGCGATAAAACACATAAGTAAAGACATTGTAGCGCCCTTCAAGGAAAGCTCAAACAACGGCAACTGTGGACAGCTGTTTCGCCCTTTTTGGGACTCATCAGCACAGTGCACCGATGATGAGCTTCCACAAAGCATAATGGGAGCACGATTTAAGCAGTTTAGAAAGCATATATATGGAGCCCATTTCTTGGAGCCATGATAAATATCTCCCTGCAAAAACATTTCACTGACAAAAGCCGCAATAATCAACTACTATACTTGAAATTAGTGCTCCCATCATGCTTTGCGCGCGTTGAGTTTAAGGTTTAAGGTTTTAAAGTTTAAGGTTTGCAAAGGACAACCTTTATTGTATATATATATATATATATATATATATATATATATATATATATATATATATATATATATATATATATATATATATATATATATATGTTTATATATATAT
>CACRXK020018032.1:0-10225 GCA_902702795.2 Paramuricea clavata
TACAATTTCCCGCTAAACCGGAAGTCGAGTTTTGGTTTCTGAGTGCCATGCCGAACCGGAAGTCGAATTTTGGTTTCTGAGTGCCATGCCGAATGACTGTTTCACGCCGAATGAAATTTCAATAATGACTGTTTCACGCCGAATGAAATTTCAATAATGACTATTTCACGCCGAATGAAATTCGAATAACATAATATCGAATATCATAATAGCATAACTGAACTTCATAAATGCATTTCCAATGGCATAATTGAATATATGAATTTTGGCGGATATCACACCTCATAAAATACATGAGTAAAAATCTCGCATCTTGTAGCAAGTCTGCCAACAAGCCGTCAACAAATTGTGTTCGCACTGCTTGTCACAAGTTATCAACAAGTTTGGAACAAGCTGTTAACAACTTATAACAACCTTGTTGATATTATCAGGTGTTATATACATGCATGATATAAGCAATATCATGTAATTTTACACATATTAAATATTATACCATATACTTATTCATATTAAATAGGTTACGTCTTGACCACAAATAACGTCAACGGAAATTAATACGGTCTGAGAACACATGTGACAAAATCATATGACTAAAGGTCCATACAGACCGAACGCGATTCGACAACGCGACGCGACTTTTCAGTTTTTAAAAACAAATAAAACCTTCAAAGGATAAAAAGTTTACAAGATATGCAGACCCAAATAGCTAAAATTGCTTAAGTGGTTCCGAATATTTGAAAAACATAGGAAAAAATATTGAAGTTAATTGTCATTGAAAATTGAAAATTCGCGTCGCATTGCCAAATCGCGTCCGGTGTATTATCTGAAATTGTTGGCTTAGACATTCCCCGCCGCGCTGTAAATTTCCGCAAGCAACACTTAAAGTCTTAAACGCTTCTGGTGACGCACACGAAAACAATGCGATATATACCTTTTTCATCTCATCAGAAGCGATTAGCGGTCCTGCAAAATCTATTCCTATATTCTGAGAAATGGTGGCGCTTTAAAGGCTAGTTTCCACTCAGGAATTATCCGTGGATTGGAACGGACAAGAAAATTTTTCTTTCTCTTGTGAGCTCTGGGTTGGAACTAATGAGTTTAATACAAAGAAAAATTTTCTTGTCCGTTCCAATCCACATGCAGATAATTTTCCTGAGTGGAAATTAGCCTTAAGTCACCCGAAACTCTGGTATAGTGGCATAGTGCTGCTGTTGCTGGCCGTTTATATATGATTTGCCTATCAGTCTTTTGCAAGTGATTTGGTTCAAAATCTTTTTGACTATATCTCTGCATGTTCTTTGCTATTAAAATCTTGACTTTAATTCCGCTATTAAACGTCGATCTAACACCGCAGTGGTGGCCTGCTTTTATGACCGAACAAGTTTTGGCAGAAAAATCGGTTTCTGGACATCTAATTCCTAATCCTAGTTTTCGAAACAATTGCTTATAATTATCTTGTTCTTTCAATTCACACTGCATGGGTGTGTGTTAGTGTATTAGAATACAAATAATGATTGTTTATGAATGCAATGGTAGGAATATTTAATGAAGTGAAAAGATGGAATGTTTCATTCAACGAGGCGACAGCCGAGTTGAATGGAACATTCCATCTTTCACCGAATGAAATATTCTTACCATTGCATGAATAATCATTCATTATTCGTTTTATATAATACCAAAATAGACTAATAGATTCGTATGAGAAGCATTTTGACGGATGCGATTTATCGAAAACACAAAGAGTGCAATGGAATAAAACATATAGTACAATTGCACTCGCAAAGAGTGCAATGGAACCGATTCCATATATTGCACTCTTGGGAAATGGAATTTTTTATTCAATATCACGTGACTATATAAACAGCCAATTAAACGATCAGAATTCAATAAGGTACTATATAATATAAAATGTATGTAGAATGGTTAGTTTGATTGATTGATTGTAAAAGATTGTTTGGATAAAGGAAAATTGGGAAAAGGAAATACAATCCCATGCATGACGTTGGTATAATCTTAATCTCGACAACGTTGACAGATAGGCCTAAAAACATCCCTAAATCAGGGGTTAATATTATATTACGCGGAAACAGTTGTACATACGGTAAATATAGCAGAATAATTAGAAATCAAACACGATCATTTTATAGAATACATGCACACGATTTAAACTGACAACCATATACATATGAGTTCGATTAATTTCATGATCTATATATAATAGGGCATCCTACTTTACACTCTCTGCTTGCCTAGTTTTTCCATTTTTTGATTTTTACCAATTTTTTGCCTAAAATTGGAAAACTTATGAGATTTTGTTCCCAGGCACAACTGGTCTCATTTGGAACCCTGTCTTATTTTGTGTCATTCCATTTTTTTTCACCTCATAATTTGCATAAGTATTTCCCTAACTTACCACAGGAATTTCCCTCAGAGTGGCGCTCGTATAGCAGCCCTCGCAATGTACTGCAATGGTATTTGCTATTCTGGTGATAAAATAGTACCGGATAATGTTTCTTCTTACATATATTTTCTTTTTTTTTAGACTGTCATCATGTCATTTGAATTTTCAAGGATTGATATCTGCATACTTTTGTTTGCAGCAATAGCGGGTCAGTATTATAATATATATATTATATATTTCGGTGAATATCTTTGCACTATATTTACCTCCACTTCGGCGAATAAGTTATAAACGAGTTATAAACGAGTTATATAAATGAGTTATAAACCGAGAAGGAGGTTTATAACTGATATATTGCCCCCGAGGACGCGCAGCGTCCGAGCGCAACATATCAGTTATAAACCGACTTTCGAGGTTTATAACTCTAACTTATATCTCATTTGTGGAGGTTTTCTAACATATTTTATCATTTTCAAAAATTTTTGATGAAAAATTCTCGCGTTTTGTCGAAAAGTTTGATGTAATTATTTATTCAAGGTATATTAGCTAGTTATTAACCTCGGACGATCAAAGAAAACCGACACAAATGAGATATAATTATCATTTATAGACCTGGAGCGAGGGGGATTCGGCTTAATATTTCCCGAAGTGATGATATTTTCCGAGGGACTTTGCCCCGAGGAAAATATCATCACTGAGGGAAATATTACGCCGAATCTCCCGAGCGGAGGGTCTATAAATGATATATTATACCGAAAGTTAAAGAACTCACTAAGTTCAGAATAAACTTTAAAACTTGCTGAATATTATAAACTACGCGAATACAATTTTTAATTTCTTATGTATACCTGAGTTTATGACGTTTCCTCTTTAAAATATTTGAGCATGTATCTTTTGGGTCATTAAAGGTAACATACGTCTTGAAAATCTTTGGTTAAATCAAATCTTCTGTACGAAATTACAAACAACAGCTCGCGAACGCCATATTGTTTCAGAGCGTGGTGTCCATGCGTCACGCGTGAGCGTGGGATACTATAATATCCCACGGTGGATCTGCCATGAGATATTATAGTATCTCACGCTGCATTGCGAAATCATAAATTTGAGTGAAATACCGTAAAAAATCACATTATCACGTGGTACAAATGCTGTTTCTTCATTGGACAATTTGAATTTGAGGTATAATATTTGTTAAATATATATTCTATGCACCTACCTACAACCTGACCAACCTGACAACATGAACATGCTCTAGACTTGAAAAAATGTTTAATTAATATTCTTCTAATAGGCTATTAACCTTTTCTCCTATCTTGAAAAATCTGACTGATCATTGTGACATAATCTATTTTTAAAACATCGAATAAATATGTACATTAAATAACATCACTCAATTTCAAATGACAAATAAATATGTTTCCTTATAAGACTCAGTTCCATAACGTAGAAACGAATCATAAAAATGTTCCTCAATGTTCTTGCCTCGTATAATGTTCTTCACTCTTCAGGATCCCCTGAGCGCAATCTATTTTTCCAAGGTTTGAGTACTACATGATTGTATTCCTTATTTACGAAACCATCCTGACTTTTTTACGTTTTGTCTTTGATAGTTTCAACACAGGGAATTCCTACACAGGGGATGAATATCAAGCCTGTACCGAAACGTCAAGGTAATTAATACACATACTACTTAGGTACATTTTATGAAAAGAAGTCTACCAATGACAAGACTGGCTGTAAAATTATTTTTCCTTAATTTAGTAGAGCCAGTAGCTCAACTTAACACTTAACGACCAGTTTTTTTTAACACAAACCCTCTCAAATTTTGTCACTGGTATATTTAGAATGAAATTTAGTTGTGCGGTATATAACTGATGATCCCATTTTCCAAAACAATTTTAGCATGTTCCATCAGGAATTGTGAAAAGGTCTTCAACAAGCATGGCGATATGGTGACGACCTTCAACACTAAAAACCTGACAAAGAATTACTTTTTGGCAAAAATGACGGCTGTGTGTGACAACAAGACAGTGGACATTTGTACTGTGCAATTTTGGAAATCAAACAACGATGGAATATGCAAATTAGTGGTCAGTGCCACTTCAGGCCGTGCCAGTGTCACTGTCAACAATGGCGCGAAATACGAATCTTGCAGTAAAATACTGTTTGAGTTCTACAGGAGCGTGCATTGTGTTCAAAGTGACAATGATCACAAAGAAATGGTCGAGGCAGTAGGCAGAGGTGAGTGTATAAACTGACATTACAAGAATAAACTTGACATGTATAAACGTGTAAGTAGAACTGTTTACAACATGGAGTATAAGTGTCGCAAGACAAAACCAAGAGCTTCCCATTGTTTGATATAACACAATAAATTAAGTAAGAGTTATAAACCGAGAACGCGGGATATAAGTCATATATTTACCCGAGGGGCCGCAGGGCCCGAGGGCAAATATATGACTTCTATCCCGCGTCCTCGGTTTATAACTTGTACTTATTTTCTAGTTGAGGAGGTTCTCGAACACCGGATTTTATCAATTTCGAAGACTATCCATAAAGATTTTTCGAGTTTTGTCGACAAGTTTAATCTAATTGTTTACTCACGGGTTATAACCAGCATACATCCCTCGGTTCATGAAAGAAAACCGACTCAACTAGAAAATAATATCAATTAATTTGATCAGTAACAACAAATTAATACTTGATTATGATTATCCATCTCACTCCCCATCGGGGCTTTTCGGTGACCGTTTACATCAAGTATTACGCTTACTTGTTACTATTTAGTTTATACAACAATTGTGATATTATGCGGTTTGACATTTGTGATGTTACTCTGAGTGTATATCCAGGCCAGGCAAGCTTGAAAAATATACCTGGCCACGGTGGGAATCGAACCTACAACCTTTGGAATACTAGCCCAATGCTCTGCCAACTGAACTACGCTGTCAGGTCGGTCGAGTATGTAGCGCGTAGCTCAGTTGGCAGAGCATTGGGCTAGTATCTCTATGCTAGTATTCCAAAGGTTGTAGGTTCGATTCCCACCGTGGCCAGGCATATTTTTCAAGCTTGCCCGGTCTGGTTGTACACTCAGAGCAACATCACAAACATTATATTCACCTGAGTACACGACACACGCACGCACGCACGCACGCACGCACGCACGCAAGCAAGCACGCACGCACGCACGCACGCAAGCAAGCACGCACGCACGCACGCACATTGTGATATTACTTTCCTAACTATGTTTATCCTAACGCTATGATTTTTGATATATTAGGTCATTAAATATGTTATCTATAATTTAACTGAATGATAACAACTATCCTGTAGGGCATTCATCACCAAATCCCACCAACGCTAGTTCTACTTCAGAAGGTAGGTACCCACATTATATGTGACTTTTTTGTTTTGAGGACACCACGATTTTGTAAACCAGCATGATCAATTCTTTGTCATTTCCAATACAGTACATTCTTTGCACAATTATAAGAGCATTTAATATGCAACCTTATATTACTTATTCACAATAAATGTTTTACTTTCTCTATAGGTAAAAGAACGAAGGACCAACTACCCCCAGCTCGATCTGCAGCTCCAAAGAATACGTTATGTACTATTCTAATGCTAGCTCTCGTTTTTGTTTTATTTTAATTTTTGATTTTGATTTTTAACTCTTTACAATTGTTTACATTTAAAGTAAGTTAATAGAAAAAAGAAGTTTTACAATATTTCAAATAATGACAAAGATACATATAATAAAATCTATGACGTGACCACAGAGTAGATACATACAGAGCTGTAACTGGGCGTTGTAAACACTGCGGAAACTTACGTTTTCGTATACCAACTTTTTTTCAGGAGACCAAGCAAAAAATGATCAACTGCCCTTTGCTCGGCAACTTCCGCGAGCAGTTAAAGCGAGCCGTCATCTAATGCATCGATGCATGCATCTAGTGACTTGCAGAACATGCGCACAAAAAAGTGGGTACACTAGTTATAACTCTGTATATTATGTATCTACTCTGCGACGTGACTATGTTTCCGAATGCAACGGCAAGGAATCATTTTTTTATTTTTTCTTAAATATATTATAGGATTTAAAATTTTTTAAGTCCGTATTTAACTCGTTCCAGATATTTAAACCTTTATTGTAAAGAATAAATAATTATCAAATAGATAAATAAAATACTTAGAAAATAGTATCCATTGTATCCAAAATTACCAAAAATAGATTGTTTTAAGTATTCTTTTCTCGTAAGGATCATCACGTTGTCGGACAACTTACCAAGCTCGGTAACCTTCTGAAATGGATATAATAACTTATTTTGAAGATTTTCGTTTGCTCACTTAGTTTCTGAGATATTTCAGTTTGTTTGGTATGCAAATATCCGGAATTTATGTCACAAATGCATAATGACTTAAAGTAAAAGCTTGTATGTCGTATTCACTATCGAGTTAATTCATTAAAGTGAAGTTTTGGAGTTGTGGGGGGATTACATACCTATGTAAAACAACTGTACCTTACATTTTTCATCAAGTAAATTCCGGACTTTTGCATATCAGTAAAACTGAAATAACTCGGAGATAAAGTGTGCGAACGAAAACCTTTAAAATAAGTTACAATATCTTTTTAAAGGTTCTTAGGAATGAGATGTTAGAAGAATTGAGGTTATAGGTGCGCTTTAGGAACTTTAAGAATAGTCTAAAACTACGTATGCACGGCGACAAATGTACTGAATTATTTTACTCTATATATTTAATATATATATTTATTTATATAGTATTTATCGTATACAGCTATAGGAAAGTATATTGTAATTAGATAGGGGATCCAAATATTTATAGGTTTATTTTTGTAATACTAGGTTTTTTGAATAAATTTTTGTTTTATTATGTTATGTTATGTTATGTTATGTTATTGTGTAAAGAACACCAAGCTACTCAACTTCGTTCTGGGAACGAGGTTTGCAAGCCACTTTGCATATATGCCAGAATTGGTTGGTTCATCCCCTGAGCGTTCATTACATTTTCATTTATTAAAGGGGCGCTTTTAATAGATAGGGGTGTCTATTTGAGATGGACGTTTTATTTATAATTCTTACCAACGACAGATTTTACAATTCTTGAACAACACTTTGTAATTCAATTTCATATCTATTACAATTACATTTTTGCTCAAATGCGTGTTCACACTATTACAAAGTATAAGTAAATAATAAATTCTGCTTTGACCTGGGTGTTCAGATTAGATACGGGGTTGTTTAGTCGAGAGTGGGCGTTAATTGGATCATTTACGGTAGCTTTCCTAATTAAAGAAAAACAGATCTAAAAACTGATCAGAACAAAGATCAGTAGCAGAAGGGTCACTCAGCGGTGCAACATGTCCGTGTTTTTTTATGCAAGAATATGCAGTTTACTGGCCAGAAGGCCGAGCAGCCAGCCAGTACAGCGTGTTTATTGACCAGAAAATGTCATTGACTGGCTAGGAAAATGGCGGCCAACATGCGTAATGCGACATGCGCAAGGACAGAAACTTCAAAGCTTCCGACGTAAGCGGCCCTTCTATATGGATCTTAGTTCTGTGCTCGGGTTAGTAGGCGCAGCACTGAGCTATACTATATTACTGTATTACATATATATGAAACACCGTTGGAACCCCGTTATTGGATCGAGAACTAATCTCTGTGCGGTAATTCCAGTCATGTACGGGTAATCTATTCTGTAACTATAAATCTTATGTAATAGTTTGTGTTATAATAAATGGCAAGATCTGTAAAATAAGAATATCAGTACGATGGTGATCTTGTCACGCCGGGAATCGGCCATCTCCGCCTTTTTCGGGTGTGGTGTCTGCGTCGCGGGCTAGGAATCGGGTGAATTAATTTATTCCCAATTTCGAATATATTACGAAGAAAAAATGGTGGACAAATTTGAAAAGTTTCAAAAATATAGATGAAATTTCTTTAAATTTTGCACGTAGCGTGCAATTTTTTTCGCTTCAAACATGGTAAAGGAACAGTTTAGGGAGACAGACGCTGCCCGGCGAATGTAAGTTTGCAATCGGTTGAATTTGAAACGATTTATTTTGCAAGATATATTGCAGTGGTTGGCTATGGTCAGCCTGGTTGTAGGTTTTCAGAATTCAGAATTGGTTAGCTAGCAAGCACGTGTCGTGCAAATCGCGCTGTTAATTAAGTAATTAGGTAGTAATAACAGACTTAGAATTTTTCCTTTAGTTGTCAATTATTTTTTGTGTTAGTTAATTATTATATTGTTTGATTTGTTTCTATTCTTCCCCCCCCCCCCCGATTAAATGTGGTCAAAATTATGCGAACCGCCTGTCGTGCAAAACATGCCATCTGTCTGTTATATCACTGAGACCATACTGAAAGCAGACTCAGCTGAAAAAGCATAATGGCCAACCCTCGAAATTCAACTATTTTTGCTTCGGCAAATAATTGCCGAAGTCTTTCGATAATTTTCGAGTTTGCCTTGGCAATTTTCTTTGCCGAGGCACACAATGAAATCACCTTAAATGCCTTTGGCAATTACTTTGGCACCCTTCGGCATTCACGTCGGCAATTGTAATTAAAGTATGGAAAATATTGTAAACAAATATTATACCGAGCGTAGATTCAGACGTTTGACAATTTGTTGTTATTTTACAAATTCCTGATTCAAAATGTTTTTAAAAGGTTAGTGGTAATTAACAACAAATAGTATGAAAGAATAAACTTGACGGTAATCACGCGACAGTCTAAAAGATAAAACAAAGTTTCTCGACGTGCCGTCTTTAAACCATCAAGATTGTTCTTTATTTCAGCCGAAGCAGACCGACGCTGAAAAGCTGAAATTTAATAATAAAATTTTGTAAAGTAGCTATGAATGAAATCTTCTGTTGTTCACCCAACGTTGATGACAACAATTCGAACAAAAAAGTGATACAAAAACGAACACTGTAGTTTGTAAATTTAAGCAAAAAAAAAAACGAACAGATGCTGTAGTTTGTAATTTAAGGTACAACGGGTGTAATTGCCTCGGCATTTTTTTGCCGAGGCAAATTATGAAAAATCGTAACTTGCCTCGGCATTTGCGCCGAGTGCCGAGGCGAATTTCGAGGGTTGAATGGCTGACACACCACGATTTGTCCTCAAAATGCACCCGTCGTTTTCTTAGTGAGTGGGCTTACGAGAGGTATTCGCCAACCTGAACTTCTGCCGTTTTGAATATTTTTAGAGAGGGTATTGCCTCTCATAAGCGCACTAGCTAGGAACATATGGCGACAGCATTGCAATGGTTATGCCAAGCTAAATAAATAAATAAATAAAGCTAAGACAACAATTGTGATTATTATTCATATTACTTTTTTAACCGTGTTTATCCTAACCCACCCTGTCAACTTTCCCTGTGGGAGGAAACCGGAGCACCCGGAGAAAACCCACGACTTTCGGCAGAGCGTTGACTGACTCTTTTCACATGAGTCCATGGTGAGAATCGGACCCACAAACTCAGAAGTGAAAGGGACGAAAGGCATTTGCTGTGATGACTATGCCACCAATGAAGCCCCATCTAAAATATGTGCAAGATCTGAATAGACGTGCACACTAAAATTTTGATGGATTATCCATCTGTTTTTGCTGCATTTCTAGAAGCCATCTTGAGTTTGGCATATTCTCGCCATCTCACATGCAACAGAATTCTCAGATCCAGTGCGTCAGTAAGAATCTGTATACGCCAGAAAATGCTAGAAAGCCCGCACTTTTTGGAGTACTTGATCCGCAGCTGGTAAGTTGTAACTCTGTGTTCAACCACCATCTTTTG
>CACRXK020018035.1:0-10223 GCA_902702795.2 Paramuricea clavata
CTGTATTAAACCAAGAAGCAGAGAGGCGGCGATTGTGATCAACTAGAAGACGTCGCTACTCGCTAGAGTTCAAATTCCAGTAAAAATACGCGTTGTTTTCTCAGCAAGTGATTTGTAATAATCAGTAATCGAGATCAAGAAACCCAAAATAAACCCGAAACTAGTGTGGAAATTTTAGAATCATCAGATGCATCTTCGGTGGAAGTATTAAAGTTTATTTCTACACCCTGTAACTTTATACTATACTATATAATGTCTGTTCGTGCATTTTTACATGGTTTTTGTGTTCTACAAAATTGTAATTACATTGTTTACTCTGTTTGCTTCAATAATACACATTTGTTCAACAAAGAGCCTGAGAATATAATATTATTGTTAGCTCCTTCGATAATGACAGATAATGTAACCGCTTCGGCCTTCAATGTAAACAATGACGTCACCGGTGGATTTTTCCACCGGTGATATTTGGCGCGCTGCAAGTGACAAAAGTCCTTTCCACAGAGGAAGTGAAGCGCGCCATAGAAGGGCCTGGAAAGGACTTTGGAAGGTCTAAAATCCCGGCAGCTTGTGGGCAACATTTTTGATCTTGCCATGTAACTATGACATCATACTGTGTAAAACTATATAGTTTTATATAGTTCTGAATAGACAATGGCAAAATGATATCTATTTTTAGTAAAATTATGAGTAAAACATCTGGATTTAATCTCACAGATTGAGTAAAATAACAAAGTAGCCAGGGTTCATTGCAGCTTAATGGGCTGACTATATATCTCGGGCTGCTCATTTGCAGATAGTGTAATTAACCCACTGCGTGGCAGCAGGGAGCAGTCTCAATCCCCTTAAAATCGTCTGTAGACAGACAGAGTAAAATAATAAAGACAGTCTTTGGGGCTCATCAGGACACTAGGGCACATGCATTGTCACATATAGGTGGACCTCCTCTACGGCTCAAGTCTCTCTGGTCTTGTGCTTATCTATATATACTAATTCTGCACTGTGATGGGCAAGTATATAAATTTCCCACCATATTTAATAAACGTTTTAAAATATACGAACATGTAAACAACCACAATTTTTAGTATAAATTAAAAACTGGCAGTCTGGTAATAAAACCACAAAGGCCATTGCTGACACAAAACAACAATTTCATGTACACAATGTTTAATCGTTAACAATACTTTTATGTTCCCTATTGAAATATTCGCTGTATATATTAGGATGATGAGTTTTTGACACAATATGAAGGGTCTAGTGACTCTAGCCGTTTAGAAAGTTATAAAAAAGTTTCGTGAATCTTACCTGAAATAATTAGTCTTTCTTTGTAGTCTTTGTGGTGAAATGCTGCATCCACAAGCGAAGAAAAAACCCGCACCCTCGCTCCGCGTTTTAAAACAAGTAATGTTCGAGGGAAATATTAAGATTTTTTAGCTCAAAAACAACAGAAAACTCGAGGGAAAACTTTATATCTAATAATATCGTAATATTTGCCCAAAAACCAGGAGGGTTAAGGACATCGTCGGAAGCTTAGGATCGCGGTTGGTCAGTGGCAGTTACCATGAAAATAAAGTAAGTATTGTCATGGAAATGGCGTAATAGCCGCCATGTTTTCGGCTTCACTTGATGATGCCGAGCAGGTCCTCCAGTAATATAGTATAGCTCAGTGGTAATGACCCGCAAACGCGCAATTACAAGCTTATTTTCGGGCGGGAATCACTAAACAATTTACGTTACATATCAATGTCATCAATTCGTCAAAATAAAATGTTTTAAACATAACTAAATCATATTAGTATAAATCTCCAGGTGACTAATGATTTTTCTACATTCTGATTGGTCAAGACTCACTGTCTCTGAAGTGATAGTCACTGGTCAATGACTATAGCTTTTTTTTCAAAATGGCTGCTCGTTTTGTAGTAACAGAGGAGGAAATTGCCAAAATTAAAGAAGATATCATTCCGAAAAACCCAAACAAGCTACAAAATATAGTTTAAAAATATTTCAAGGTAAAATATTAAACTTTACGTGCTTTTATTTGGAAAAAAAACTAAACTGGCTTAGTCGCAACGCGACACAGAGCCGTGTCTGAGATTTAAATTTTGTAAACAAACTATTTATAGTGAAAATAAATTTATTTGAAGTGAATTTTTATAAAGTTGTGTGGATTATTGTTTGTAAACACCTGGAAATTTATACTAAAACAATTAGTCGCCTCAGGCTCGGTGATTACAAGCCTATATTCACTTCGCCTTCGGCTCAGTGAATATAGGCTTGTAATCACCCCGCCTTCGGCGACTAATTGTTAAATAGAACCTTTTAATATAAACAAGGAAAGTAAATAAAATATTGCTAAATAATATTTTAAATTATTTTGTGTGTGTTGGTGTTATGTACTCAGGTGAATATGATGTGTGTGATGTTACTCTGAGTGTGCATCCACCCCGGGCAAGCAGAAAAGTTAGCTTTGCCACGGTGGGAATCGAACCAGCGATCTTTGGGATACTAGTCCAATGCTCTGCCAACTGAGCTACGTGTTCAAGTCGGTTCGAGTTGATGATATTTCGGAACTGAGTCTAGTTCCTTCGATATCAGTGTATTCTATACTAATAACAAAATAATGATGACACAAAATAATTATATCATAGAATACACTGAAATCGAAGGAACTAGACTCAGTTCTGAAATATCATCAACTCGAACCGACTTGAACACGTAGCTCAGTTGGCAGAGCATTGAATTGCATCCCAAAGGTCGCGGGTTCGATTCCCACCGTGGCCAAGCTAACTTTTCATCTTGGCCGTGTGGATGCACACTCAGAGTAACATCACGGACATCATATTTTAAATTGATATTATGAACCATCTTAGAACTGGCCAATAGAAAATCTGACCGTAGTAAATGCTACAGTTGGAACGGTGTAAATCCGCCCAATTGGAGAGGGTCCTTGATTTTGTTGAGTCTTTATTGGGAGGGGGTAAGCGTTGTAAGAAACAGAATAGTAGAATACCAACTGGTTTCACAATAGAAATAATTGTTGTAACCGAGATAATATAATTCTAAGACAAATCATCCAAAGGAAGTAATCATTCTAGCTCTTATATAGTGCATGTTGCAAAATGTATTTTCTACGTAATCAGGCATTCACATGAATGAAGATTAGAATTGCATCATGTTATATAATATTAAATATTTAGGAGGGGCCTCCTTTATTAAGAGATTAAAAAAGGGGGTAACATGACATTTTGTTATAAAGTACATTGCATCTTGTTAACTGGTTTGGCACCTTGCCCCCTTTTGCGTTGGAATATCTAATCTCTACCTTTATATCCAGGAACCAAAAATTCAAATCAACTGATAATGTGCAGATGGTAACAGCAATAAGCATGCAAGCTTTACTGCAGTACGAAGGATCGATTAACACATGATAATTTGCCAGTCATGCATAACTTTAAATAACATAATATTTCTTATCTTATATAGAATTCTTAAAGACCATGTCAAATCCGTAATGTAAAGAAAGGATTTGTTTACATTTTGAACTGCTATATTTGTAAAATAAGACATACTAACTGAATATCCAACACTTCTCTGGTTCGCAATTGAAAATGAATATAAACTAGAGTGCGTTTCAATTCAAAAAAGTTCGAAAGATGTAAAATATAGGCAATTTTTATATCTGTGGGTCCCCATTTGTTATGAACAGAACTGATGCGCAGAACGGACTTGACATGGTCTTGTTTACATTTTACTGGAAGCAAACTAAGATGCATATCCAATAAAAAATCTGTTTTGGATCATATCACTAATATGTCAGCTTGCCAGCTTCACCAACATTTCACTGCAAGGAAAACGTAAACAAGGAAAGACCGGAAGAGCAAATAGGACCTCGTCCGTGTTTAAAATATCAATGAATAACTATACCAACCATTGGCACTTATCTGTGATGTGTCAACAATAGATCAATTACATCATATTATATACTGTACATGCAAAAACATTTCTTTGAATCAATGTATATAATTTCTTCATGATTCACTCCAATTGTTGCACAGCAGAGTCTTCGGAAGGGTAACACCAAATTTAAGTAACATCTCCAGTTCAAAACACTTTTCGTGTCCTCTTAAGCAAGCCTGTCCTGCTGAAGTATATAATACTAAATATATTTCGGCCGTTAATTTTGTTTAGCGAACTAACGACGATCAGAATGTTTCTGGTTTGCAAAAAACGTGGAGAAATGGAAATAATATATTTACCAAACCTACTTGGAAGAACAAGAAAAAATTTCCAAGACTAAACGCACTTTTAAGGCCCATTTCCACTCAGGAAAATTTTCCGCCGAAAGAAAATTTTGTAAAATGTGATTGGCCGACACAATTTTTTTACTTTTAGCAATGATAAGTTGAAAATTTTCTACTTTTAACAATGATAATTTTGGAAAATTTTCTGTCCATGCATGGAAATTTTTCTTGAGTGGAAATAGGCCATTAAAAGCGGTTGTCTGTAATAGTCAGGTAAGACGTGTAAAATGAGAAAATTCAAGATCTTTCAAACTTTGTCAGAATGTAGGCCTATATGAAGTATTAATGTTGTGAAAGTTTTATTTCGATCGGATAAATATTGAACGAGAGAGATGTCGAAATTGGTTTTCCCAGGCGACTTTCGGTTTTTAGAGGTCATTTTACGGCACTACCAAAATCGCTCTATTTTGCACGATAGTGGGAATATTTCACAAAATATGATTTCGTTTTATAAATTAGAGTTATTTATTGATTAGTAGACGAAATTTAGAGACCTTTCTGTAAAATGTGAATATTTTACAGATTTTCTTAATGTTTTTTTTATTTTCGAACCTCTTTATTATATGCCATATTAAGCAGCAAATATCTCCATTGTTACATCGATTCCGTCAAAAAATTCATAACCAGGTCAAAGAAATATGTTTTCGCTTGCCATTGATGAAATAAAATTTTGGGGCAACATAGAATTGAATTTTTGACGAATTTTTTCGTAAACCCTATTTGACCCGAATAACCGTATGTTATATAATCAGCGTCGAGTCATGTAGTTCAATAAATAACCAAAGAGCTCGTCAAAAGCGTTTATTTCTTCGAGTAAACAAGCCTAGGCTATAAAACTACCTTAGCTAAAGCTGTACGATTGGTTAGAAGCATTTAAGTCTAAATCACACTGTTTACAGTTGCTTATTGTCCAGGTAATGCCCGAAAGCCGGTGCCGCTGATTTGGCAGGTTTGGTTTCAAATATATTTTATCAGGGATATGCCGCGATAAGTATATGGCGAGTATATTTTCTCTCCCCCTCCCATAAACATGTGTTCTCTCACGACTCGTCGTGCTTATATATTACCGAAATCAGTAGAGTGTCTTTTCCGGAAGTTGAGAAGACAGTCAGAAGCCAGTAGAAACGTTCATGTTTTATGACGTCACGGTGAAGGAATGCAGTGTAGAATTGGTATGTTATTTTACTTATTAGTATAAACTTTATTTAGTTTGACAAAGTGCCAATGGCTCGCCAAACACAGTAAACCGAAAAATCGGTAAACCGAAAAAAAAGATGTTTTTTGAAAACCGAATTAGTCGATATTACTTTTGGAGAAAAACCGGAAAACCGAAAAAACCGGGGGAAAACCGAAATCGAACCATACTTATACGAGTTTGTTGCAAACGAATCAAGTTTTGGCATTTACACACGAAAACTAAAGAGATTTTGTTTGAAATTTGATAACAACTTCAAAATACCTTACGTTATAAATATCATTCTACAATTTCGCGCGAGCTTGAAGTCTTGAACGGATAAGCGGATCAAACGATGGTGAATTTTGATTCGCTAGTAATAAAGGCGGACGTCTTCGAAGACAGGTCTAAAATATTCAATAGCGTGTGTTGTGTCTTTTTTAAACCGATTTTCGAACATATTTAAAAAAGAACCTGTTCACTCGGGTTTTTTGTTGTTTTTTTTGTCGGTTTTCGTTTTTTTGTAGAAACCGCCTCACACTAGGGAGAACCTTTATTCGTGGGAAGGCACTGGGAGAAGAAATTCAAAGTTACTAATAAGTAAAATAACTTACAAGTTCCACGCTACCTTCTTTCATCGTGGCGTCATAAAACATGAACGTTTCTACTGGCTTTTGACTGTCTTTTCAAGTTCCGGAAAAGACACTCTACTGATTTCGGTAATACTTTTCGTACATAAATAGTGCACGCGCTTTTTATCAAAAACATCGCAATGTTTTGATGTATTTTTAGTCGTATTTCCGGTTGGATTAGCTCATTTCGGGCCTCGAGCTCACAGCCGGACAAGAAATGGAAATACCGTGGTAAAAGATGCAAATTTGAAGATACAGGCTTGCAAATAACACTCTGAATAGTGTTTTTGATGGGGATTCGAACAAGACTATTACAAAGGCAATTTATTTGAAGGGGCCGAAGTTATTTTCGGCGAAATGTATGGCTAGTCTATATTTTTGTTCAGACAATCACGTATTAAATTTGATAGTATACGATCGCGTTAGACTTTCAAACTCCCATTAATCGCTACAATGTTAATAATGACTATAACTATCGTTCGGAGTTAGTTGATCTTCTATTTCTGAGTCGAATGGTGGTATTTCTGTCTTCATGGCGTGCACTGAACCGAAGATATGAAATTTCTAGCCGTCAACCTCTCGAGGACGACCTCGCAAAGAGTTTTAATTTAATTAATATTAAAGCTGGATTCTTTCAACGTGCATGATGTCATGCCAAAATTAAAGGTGTCTTTTCTATTTTTAAAAAAGACCCTCTATTGATTTGTGATTTGGTAATATTAATTACAGTCGTATATTTTATTATTTTGTTATTGCTCAATAGACAATAACTTTGAATTTTGTTCTGAGAAAACAGTCAAACTTCAGACCAAACTTCTACGCAGTTAGTAGTTTAACTGGCCATCACTTTTAAAACAGCAACACGATAAAGACAACGTGTACGTGTGAGTTATCCATGAAATAAATAGTTGGTTTACAAAATGAATTCAGTCTTCGTGGATAAAAATGAGTTACAACAAGAAAATATTTCTTTAAAAAAAGAAATAATGTTTCGTTCCAATATAATTATAGAAATACCAGACGTCTGTAATTAGCGGTTGTGACCATAGATCACTTGTAAATGTCGAGCAATGAAATTGGTTCATTTTGTGAGGCGGGCGGGTTCTGCTAATTTATTGCACGTATTAGTATAAATTTTCATTACCTGGAGGGGCCGAGCGGTCACGAAATACAGTAGTAGTATTTAAAATGAAGAAAAACAAAGAAAACTATATAATAAATATATACCGCTGTTGGCGCTTCAATTCTTCAAATATAAATCATCGTGCCTCTAGATTTAATCTGAAGTTCAGGCCCTAAGATTTTGATTGGTTGCAAGTTCACATAAACAACAGTTTTAAAACTAGCTCGGTCAAGGGCTCAAGGGGACAATAATAATATAAAGGTGAAACGCACGTAACAAACCGTTATCGATTTCTTCGAATTTCTTTTCTTTTATGCTTTATGGCAGAAAATAAATCAAACAAATAGTATTTTGAAAGGTCTTTATCAAAATCTTTGACGAATTTTGGACACACGACGCTGAAAGAACAGCCAAACTAGTCATGTTTTCGAAAGCTTGTTGTTGACAGCCAAGATGTTCTGCCAAATGGCTTCGCCGGCAAAAGTCTTATTTTTAATATCAGGTACTACCGGCGTTGTTTTCTGAGCTACATCGCCTTCTTCGTGGTACGATTGAGAATTTTGTTGTTGCTATTCTTAGCCCGTTAGTGTATATCCCTGGTATATCCGCGTCCAGCAAGTTGAGACCTTGAGAAAGCTTGGCAGTCAAGCCGTACACAGAACTGACTAATTGAATCTTTGTTTGCTGTTCGGTTAAATAGAGAAACTGACTCTTAATTATATAAAAGTACCTTGAATTTTTAAGTTTAATTAAAAAGCAAAATGCACACTCTGCGGACATGTTCATAAGAATATAATTTTTTTGTGTAACGAAATCTACAACACTTGTCAATCATATTGCATGTGTGTCTAAAAATAACATGTGGGCATCCCACGGTCTAGACCGGTTTTGTATCAGGCCCTATTTAAAATTAGGGCCTGAACTTCAGGTTAAGTTACCATGTTCTCATAGGTTGACATATAATTAACTAAGATTTCCGATTATACGCCACTCCTCCAAAAAACTTCTTATGCTAGGAGCGGTCATCTCATTGGACGATTCTAAATGTAATTGATGTTTCAGCAAGAATACTGGCAAAGGATTGGATAACTTTGATCTCTGACGTCACTTTCCTGTGATATTGCTCGAAACCAAATACAGTACCGTTTCGTTCCTGCGGGGAACGAAACAAAAAATCTCTCCTGTATGCGTTAAATGCTACATGTAGGGATTTCCCCCGGTATATTCCTTCTCTTTTGTAGTATGGCTGTTTGTTATACGCGTCTCTTGTCACTGGGTAGCCATGTTTGTGATTACGCGTCTCTTGTCACTCTAATCCAGCCGGTTCAGAATGCGACGTTTTTTGGGAAAAACGTTCCAAAAATTATTTTTGGGGGGTTCAAAATACTTTTCAGATCTTTTTCGAGCTCAATTTTCAGAACATGTTGCGCAATTCCAGCATTCCGGGGCCCCCTCTGGGAAAGTTGGGCCCCCTTTCAAGTTGACTTTTTTTTGGACTGAGTACTGCCTGTTTTCTAGATGCATCATCCAGAAATGGGTGGATAAATGTAATTGAAATTGGACCAAAAGTATATGCCAGATAACGCGTAACCACAAACAGCCATACAAAAGAGAAGAAACATACCGGGGGAAATCCCTACATGTAGCATGTAGCTTAACACAAACAGGAGAGATTATTTATAACTCATTAATTTTATCCACGAAGACGGAATTCATTTTGTAAACCAACCATTTATTTCCTGGATAACTCACACGTACACGTGCACGTTGTCTTCTTGCTGTTTTAAAAGTGATGGCCAGTTAAACTACTAAATAAGTAACTGCGTAGAAGTTTGGTCTGAAATTTGACTGTTTTCTCAGAACAAATTCAAACTTATTGAGCGATAACAAAATAATCAAATATACAACTGTAATAAATATTACCAAATCATAAATGAACAGCGGGTCTTTTTTAAAAATAGAAAAGACACCTTTTGGCATGACATCACGGTGAAAGAATCCAGCTTTAAAATTAATTAAATTAATTAAGTAAACGAATTACAATTTCAACGTAAATTTACCGATGATTTTGACAAAAAACGTGTGCACTATTTATGTTCGAAAAGTTATAAGCACGACGAGTGAAAGAACACGTGTTTATGGGAAGGGGAGAGAAAATATACTTGCTATACTTATCGCGGCATATCCCTGACAACTGATATAATTAAAACCAAATCCGCCAAATCAGCGGCGCCGGCAATACAATATATTATAGGCATTACGCCATTACCTGAACAATAAGCGACTGTAAACAGTGTGATTTAGACCTAAATGCTTTCTTCCAAACGTACAGCTTTAGCTCAGGTAGTTTTATAGGTCTAGGCTTGTTTACTTGAAGAAATAAACGCTTTTGACGAGCTCTTTGGTTATTTATTGACTACATGAATCGACGTTGATTACATAACATACGGTTATTCGGGTCAAATAGGGGTTACGAAAAAAATCGTCAAAAATTCAATTCTAAGTTGCCCCAAAATTTTATTTGATCAATAGCAAGCGAAAACATATTTCTTTGACCTGGTTATGAATTTTTTGTCTGAATCGATGTAACAATGGACATATTCGCTGCCTAATATGGCATATAATAAAGAGGTTCAAAAATAAAAAACTTTAAGAAAATCTGTAAAATATTCACTTTTAAAAGAAATGTCTCTAAATTTCATCTGCTACTCAACAAATAACTCTAATTTATATAACGAAATCATATTTTGTGAAATATTCCCATTATCGTGCAAAATATAGCGATTTTGGTTGTGCCGTAAAATGACCTCTAAAAACCGAAAGTGGCCTGGGAAAACCAATTTCGACGTCTCTCTCCTTCAATATTCATCCGATCGAAATAAAACGTTCACAACATTAATACTTCATATAGGCATACATTCTGACAAAGTTTGAAAGATTTTGAATTTTCTCATTTTACACGTCTTACCTGACTATTACAGACAACCGCTCTTAAG
>CACRXK020018038.1:0-10220 GCA_902702795.2 Paramuricea clavata
CGGGCTCTGAGGTACACGGCTGTTGTCTCTTTCCCGACTGGAGACGGTACAGCGTTTATCGAGTTGGGAAAGAGACTAACCTCTCATTAGGTACTTACTCAGATAAGTACATCATGAATATAGTTTTAGTGAGGTATTTATCTAGATAAATACCTCATTAAACTATTCATGAGGTATATATCTAGTTAAATACCTCATGAATAGTTTAATGAGGTATTTATCTAGATAAACGCGACGTTTGCACGTTGTGCTTGTGTTATGATTCTGGAAATGCCAGAAATCGATTCCAAAGGTCAGCTACAGTGCACATCTATGCTTTTATCTGCTCAATGCCTTTTATTTCCCAGTGCTACTAGGCTATTCAGTAGATGCATGTCCGCCACAGCGGACCTATGTTTCTATTTTACACTATGAATGCAGTAGAGTGGGTAGGTGTTTAGTATCAGTGTGAATTTGCTGTCAACACCTCATTTGATGCCATAAATTGAGCCTATTTCCGGTGCGTAAATGCTATCTGATTACAGTGTCCAAGATGCAGCAATCGTGAATAAATCGTGTCTTGGGAATGAAACGCTGGAAATTCCATATCAGAGACCCAAATTTTTAAAATTTTCGGGGGGGGGGCATTAGATTGCGTCCGTGGTTGGCGTCTCACGCATGCAGATCACTCCACCTTGGCAGCTATGCATATGTGATCCTCAAACACAACTACACAAGCGCTAGTGTGACAGCGACCGGCTTATGAAATAGCGATGAATATAATATTTTTATTATTACTCTTTATTTTACGAATGGATTTTACTTATGCGAAAACTCGCTTCGCAATGTATTTATAAGTCAATCAGGAAAGCGAAACAATTTTCTCGTACGTGATGCGATGACATGCATGACAATGGTGATTACTGCTGATTTCATCACTGCATGGTTTCAAGATTTCCTGAAGGTATCAATTACTGCAGTTTTGGTACATTTCGTTGCCTGAAAAATACGAAACTTTGGAGTAATTTTAAGACAAAATATTGTCGTAATTATGAAATATGGAAATACGGGAAAATGAGACAAGCTCGTTTCTCCAATACCACTAAGATTTCGAAATAGTCTGATTTCAAGCGATTTCTAGCTGAGTTCCCGATTTCTAATTTGATTTCTGGGTTGAGTGTACGAGATTTCTACCGTGACGTACGTACCCCTCGGTGAAACGTGATCGATGGTTTTCTCGATTCAAAAATACGTAATACCGTGTGTGTAAACGTGACACGACCACTGCCCACTGGACATACAACTTTTAATAGCTTGTTATTGAAACACCTTATAAATCATCCCTCCCTCATCAAAGATCACAGGAAATGTCTCAATACATTATTAGATGTCGAAAAGCCCGTGTCCAAAAGATAAAATGCATATACATACATACACAGTACATCAAGTATCACCCTTACTTGTATTACTTATTTAGCCTACACGCTTAAAAATCAACAACTTGTTCCAGGTTGATATCAACAGGCGTGAACAAGGCCGCACAACATTGTTCACGCCTGTCGATATCAACTTGGTCTTGGAACAACCTGTGCGTTTTTAGCTGTGTAGACTATTTATCTTTACAACAATTGTGATATTATACTTTCTTAGTTATGTTTATCCTAACCCAACCTGTCAACTTTTCTTTTGGGAGGAAACCAGAGCACCACACAACAAGTAAAATTTCGACGTAGTTTTACATTTATTTTTCAGGTAGTTGCCAATCCCATGCAGAATCCCTCGCTCTGCAGATTTCTGATTCAATGGCCCGTCAACCCGGTCGTCATTTTTGGCACGGCACGCTTAAATTTTGGCATTCCTGATTTTAGCGTGTTTTGTCACGTCTATTGTAAACATGCAGGAAATGGAATGGAAATGATGAACCCGCACACAACTGTTTAACTGTTGCGTTTAATTCCCTTCTCTTTACTTAGATTAAAATTTAGTCTAACATGCAAGTTGTCAATTGCAATATTTTTTGTTGCTGTTTTAGTTAATCCAACATGATCTAATCTAGCCAGCTAAGTATTCTCGCAAGCCTACACCCCCCTGTACGTTGTAATGACTAAAATTATAAAAAAAAAACCGAGGAGTGCTTCTGTTTAACTTCTTTCAGCAAGAAAAGTCAAATCCATTGTCATTGACGTAAATCAGCACAGCTGGTGTTTCAATATAAATACACTTTCTTTACGAAAATTTTGTCATTTGAAGTCAATCCGAGGAAGAGTGAGGAACATTTTACAACAGCAGCGCAAATAAAAATGAGGGTGTTGGGAACAGTTCTAGCTTTGATTTTTGTTACAACGCTTTGTGCAGTAAGTACATAAATAATTTTGAAACCAGTCTAACGTATGTCTAACTTGTTACTAAATAAAGCAAACTGACCATATTAAAGTAAAATAGATTTTTTAGTTCAGGCGGCCGTATACGTCTTTTTGTTTACCATACAGCGCGGTATAGCTATGTAATAAAACGACATCAAAGAAGTATAGGCACGCAATCAAATATCAAATTTAAGTGAATTTCGTTGAATCTATATATTAAATTTCCCAGGGCCTTTTGCTGGTTTATCTATAGTTTTTGCGATTAAAAAAACAATAAATTGAAATATATAATATTTTTAACGCAAACTCTATATAAAATACTGACCGTGGTCGTGGATGTCACAGTTTATGAAATGGAATCAAATTTTTCTGCTGAGCCTATGCTTATCAGGGCATGCCTGTAACCTGTGTGACTGAGATTTGATTTTTTTACGTATCCTTTTACTGTTCTAAATTGTTCTAAATAATATTTGCGATTAAAGCCAATAAATTAAAATATTTTTTGTTGACGTAAGGTAACTACGCAGGAGAAATTGTGGGCATTATTTAGAGAGCAAAGCTGAAGTATAATACATCCTATTATCTTGCATTCATAAATGTCTTGTACGCTTGACGTTTCCATCAGTGGCTTGTTTGTAGCGATGCAATTATAGATGACTTATTTGATGGTTAAACCCCCATTTATAAGAATTTTCAGCTTCTCGGGCTAAACGGGGCGACTGAACAACCGAAATATTTCAGTGTTTATATGTTTTCCTCGATTGACCATTTGACCTTTGCGCAAAAAGAAGTTTAATACGGCAACTGCAACTCCCTCGAAAGTCGAAACGTCGAAGTTCTGCTAACATATTTTTCAGATAATTGTATCTCTCTCGATCCGCATCTGCCTTAAGATTATCATTTCTATATTGCACAAACTTTACATGTGGATGCTGTATATAATACTAATAATTATAATAACTTTATTCATAACAAAATACCAATATACTGCATGCATGGTATATAATGAGTACATAACATATTAACATTGAATAAAAAATATTAAATCACATGCAAAATCGTTGACTAGTATACTATAACTGGACAGGATATTTAAAATACCGAATTATTTTATGGATGTTCAACGTTAGTCAGTACATCAAAGCAATATTTAGCTACCAAATTATTGATGGATTTGGTTTTCATTGCAAGAATATATATAAATAAATCGTGATTATTAAAATAACTAAATGAGTGGTTTATCTGGTTAAGCTTATATATAAAAACGTCCCTGATATTAATACATTTTGCATTATTGCACTGCATTAAATAATGTTGTTCGTTTCCTACCTCGTTTAAATTGCAATGCTGACATATTCTTTCATCATATGGAACATTGCGATATCGACCTGTTTCAACAGGTAATCTATGCACCGAAATACTGAGCTTTGTAATAGCTTGGCGATGCTTAATGTTGCCAATTTCAGCAATATATTTTTCAAATTCGAAATTTATTTTTAATCTTTTGAATGTCCTTAGTTTGCCTTGATTTCCGCTTTGTTGAATATTGTCTTTCCAGTAATCGACAAAGCGCTCTTTTAAAATATTTTTCAAACAATGGCAAAAGTTTTCTAGTTCTTTTTGAGGTATAATGAAATTTTTAAGGCTATTCACTTTTATTTTGCATAGTTCCAGCAAATATTTAGTAAAGGAAGTTGGTTGCAAGTTTAGATCCATACAGATTTTTCCTGCTTCACCAACCAGAGTATCCTATATACTGATCAAATGCGCTTTACATCATGCAAGTTCACACTTATACCAGTAATTACATATATACTTAGCCTATAGACTATTTTATCTTTGCAACAATTGTGATATTAATTTCTTAACTGTGTTCATCCTGACCCACCCTGCAACTTTCTCTGTGGGAGGAAACCATGCATGTATGACTTTCGGCAAAGCGTTGACTGACTGCCTGTATTCACATGAGTCCGTAGCGAGAATCGAACCCTGGATTGCGCTTTCTCTGACGACTTTGCCGCCGAATTCCGCTTATATAAGTCTTATCAATGAAGATAATTATCTAAATCTTAATTTAAACACACCAGGTGAATCCATACGCTTATGGCCCTTGCACGAATCATAATAGAGGGGAAATAATTGTTGTTAAAGATCGCATTAGCGACAAAATAATGGTCTGCGTTCGTCAACGTGCATGGAAATATCAATGGCAGGTGATCAATGGTACTAACATTGTCAACACGCAGCCTCTGCCGCATATTATTGGCACTTGTGAAGGTATGGTGTTTATGAATATATATTCATGTTCCTTATGAATCTGCATTCTAAAAAGTAAAACACCCTGGTTAATTAAAAATTGCCTACATGCATGCAGGGTTAATCTAAAATTAACACTGTTTGGGGTAACTTCATGTTCGTGGTTAAATTTCCTAGTTAATTTGATCATAGTCCTGGCTAATTTAACCAGGAATTTTGGTTGGTCTAACCAGGCGGTATAGTTCAACTAACCAGACTATGTTGGGTGGATTATTCAACAAAAATTCATGGTTTATAATCCACCTAACATAATCTGGATAATTCAACCGTATACGGTATATATAGCCTGGTTAAATTAACCAGGATTCCTGGTTGAGTTAACCAGGCTATGATCAAATTAACCAGGATTCCTGGTTAAGTTAACCAGGCTATGATCAAATTAACCAGGATTCCTGGCCAAAATTAAGTTACCCCAAACAGGATTAGCTTTAGATTCACCAGGATATTTTAACTGTTTATTCTATTGTCCAGAGCGAACAAGCTCATGCAGTCAATAAGTTGTTTATTATATATGGCTAAAACAAGAGCATTCTTCGAAATTAGTCTCGTATATGGACTAATATCTTACAGTCCTAAAGCTTAATCAAGGCCACTTTGAACTTACAATGTAAGGCTTACTTTGTTATAAATAAGTCATTAAAGAAAAAGTGCGCAGATTAATGCTATGCAACATGGCCACTTTTCTGTGCCATTGATGGTCGTGAATAAAATTTAATTAATAATTAAAAGGGCTCAGCCCACTAGCGTGTAATCTTGCGTCCTTCTGTTACTGATCTTTATTCTGTGTCGATATCGAGCTGCCGACCGCGCTGGGGCTTGGTCTCTACAGCGAATAGTTATTCACCGAACATTGAAAATTATTCGGGGCTTATTGACCAATCACAAACCGAGAATAAAGTTCGAATGTATAATAATAATAATTATTACAGTTTTACTCTGAACCCATTTGGTGTTTTACTAAATATTTTCTATTTGACCTTTCCCCTTATATCCAAAATTTTGATCTAGGCAAGTCTAGACAAATATTTCATCACAGCTTGAAAGAGCATCACAAAATTAGTAATATTCCAAAGTTTCGTTGCGAAATGTTGTAAAATGAGGAAAATAGAGCCTTGCGAAGTTTGCAATTTTCAGTCATTTTGCATTATAAACGGGAAATTGCAGCCCCAACACCCGAATCGGATGTCAATTTCCCGTTTGTAATACAAAATGACTGAAAAACGGCAAACTTCGCAAGGCTATATTATCCGCATTTTACAAGATTTTGCAACAAAACTTTGGAATATTACTAATTTTGTGATGCTCTTTCAAGCTGTCATGAAATTTTTGTCTGGATCGAAATTTTAGTTTATATAAGGGGAAAGGTCCATTGGCTGATGCCGCTCTTTTTGTTTTTAAAGACGTTAAAGTGCAGGCATATGATACATATGAATCATGCAAACAAATATTGACAAGTGAAAGGTAAAATGAGGGTCGCATGTTCTTTATACTTTATCAACTTTTTGGGTTTCCAATGAAATTTCCAACTGACGTTTTCTGCATGAGTTATATAAGGCAAAAACTAAGTTAGAAAATATTTCGTTTATCTTACAGCAACAAGGGAAGTGGTGTTTACCAAATCAGTGTTGGGAACAATAAATTTACCGACGTGTATTGTCAAATGACGTCAGTCTCAGGATGCCAAGGTGGTGGTTGGACAATGGCGATGAAGATTAACGGACGCTCGGTAAGCTTTCGTGCAGATTTAAAGACCATGATTGATGTAAAGTCCGTTCTGCGCAGGCTTACATTCCAATGGTCAGGACCCGACCGTTGGAATGTTATTAATATTTCGTATCTTTTGAACTTTCTTGAATTGAATCTCTAGTCTGTATTCATTGACAAGCATAGAGAACCAGAAGAGTGTTAAAAATTCAGTATAATATATATCTAATCATATTTTACAACAGTAGCATTGACTTCAAAATGTAAATATAGCGTTTGTTTACATTACGGACTTTACATGGTCTTTAATGATTTAATGCCTCAGTTAATTAAAGGGTAATGGCAATAAAAATTTTATTGCTTTATCTGAAAGAGCATGAAAAAATAAGTCGATTGGCCGTTTACTGCTCTATTCTATCTCATCTGGTTCCGAAGTTATACGCAAAAATGTGCAAAATATAAATTGCTGATTCAGCACAACGTGTGACGTCATTGGTAGGGTAAGTATGTTTAATGAATAGTAAACTGAAGCATAGCTCAGTTATTATTGGCTCAAATCAAATGACATTTTACATACAGATAGTACATGATGAGACGCATGGGAAAATACTTCTAATTTTGTTGTCAAGGCAACGCAGTCGTTCCCAGGCCCCTTACACTGATTTTGAATAACTAGTTGCATTTATCTATGTGTATGTCATTTTCGAATTATTATCATGGAAGTAAACTTTTGGCATGCATAGGTATGGTACCATAGAAATATTAGACCAATATTATGTCTATTATTTCTATGTATGGTACACATACTTCTGACATTATTTTATTCTTATAAGTACCATGAATAAAGCTGTTTTATAAAATTGGCGCAAGGGGCCTGGGAACGACATTGTTACCTTGGCAACAAAATTAGAAGTGTTTTTCAATGCGTCTCATCATGTACAATCAGTATCCAAAATTTCATTTGATTTGGGCCCATAATAACTGAGCTATGCTTCAGTTTAGTATTCATTAAACATACTTACCCTACCAATGACGTCACACGTTGTGCTGAATCAACAATTTATATTTTGCACATTTTTGCGTATAACTTCGGAACTAGATGAGATAGAATAGAGCAGTAAACGGCCAATCGGCTTATTTTTTCATGCTCTTTCAGATAAAGCAATAAAATTTTTTATTGCCATTAGAATTGGGTTAGGGTGAGCATCAATTAATTATAAGGTCAGGTTTAGGTAGGATTAGGATCAGATTTAGGATTAATTTAATGTGAGATGAAGGATTAAAGTCAGTTTTAGGGTGATTTTAACGCATTTGTTTTTATAGAGTACTTTCAAATACAGTTCCGATTATTGGACGAAGAAAAACACTCACAATGACGATGCCTATGGACGAAACGGCGGTTTAGACAACCGAGAATATAAAGGATCGTCTTATTGGAGAACCTCATTTAAAGAAATATGTGTTGGTATGAAATATGGTGGTCGTTTAAGAGCCTTCTCTTTCTCGTACAAGGCATCATCGCTGTATGATCTGATCGCAGACGGAAACCATCGACACACTCACGTTGGTCGCGCGCAGTGGAAATCATTGATCAGTGGATCATCCTTACAGCATAACTGCAACCGAGAGGGATTTAACTTGCGAGGTGATTCAACGCTGTCTAAATTTAAAGTAACTGTAAAAGTTCGGTTGGGCATTATTGCAAACCAGCAAAATGATTGCAGTACGCCCGACTCTTACGTTGGCCTGGGAGCTGAAGGTGGTTGGAATTATCCCGTCGATTCAAACTGGTGTCAGCCGCCAGACAAATCTCTCAACTCGGCGGGTAATCTTGCCCAGTGTAGTCCAGACAACGGAAACAAGAATACCAAAGCCATGGCATACATACTGGTTCGTTAATAAATAAATAACTCAGTGTCGGTCCGATTTATACCAGAGATGTATACTGATGCGTCGAAACCCATCTGTCTAACGAATCACTCAGTTTAATTAAGGCCCATCTTCACTCAAGAAAAATTTCCACGGCCAGAAAAGTTTCAAAAAATATCATTTTTAAAAGTTGAAAATTCTTCAAAATTTTTTTCCGACGGAAAACTTGTGTCGGCCAATCACATTTTAAAAAACTTTCTTTCTGCGGAAAATGTTTCCTGAGTGAAAATGGGCCTTTAAGGCTATATTGCATGTAACTTTTTTTTGCTGCAATTTGCAATGAAGTTTCCATGCATGTTAACTAAAAAATAATTGCAGAGAAATTGTAAGCTCATGGCTTACAGTTTATTCTGCTGATATTTTCATATATTTCTTTTATTTTTCATCCCTTGATGGTTTTGTGAACAAATCATGCCTGATATTCTCCTGATAGCTTGTCTGATGCCGTCGAAATATCCAGAACTATCTTAATTTTTTCTGCTCCGCGCAAAAATTGGTCCAAACGCATTGGCCGTCTCTAGCATAAATCGGGTCATTCACATTTAAGATTCATTTAACATAATCACAATATGGCTAATTATAGTATAGTATAGTATAGTATAGTAAAGGAACTAGATTAAATCTTCAATGTTATAATCACCAAGGGTGGGTTGACTACAAAATTTTTGTAGTTCGCTATAACTACAGCTACTTCAAAAATATGTAGTCAGCTACAACTACTGCTACTTTTGAACAAAGGTAGTTCGCTACTGACTACAGCTACTGCTTTAAAAATGTAGCAACTATTTCGCTATTTCGCTACTCTATAATTTTAGTTTTACTGTATTTGGAGCATCTACTAACTCAAGCTGAAATGTAACCTATAACAAATCGACTTACGAGTAGCAACAGTAAACACAAAGCGACATTTTTGGTAAGCACTATAGTGTTCAGAAGTGCAAATGGACAATTGAGTATTGATTTTAAGCAAACCGTGTCTATATCATGCTATTCTATATCAAGTTGCAAACAATTTTAAAAAGTAGCGAATAGCGATTCGCTGTTTGAAAAGTAGTCAACTACTTGGCTACTTTTAGGCAAAATGTAGTTCGCTATAACTACAGCTACTGTTTTAAAAAAGTAGTCAAAAACTACTGCTACTTGAAAATTGTAGTTCGCTACAGTAGCGAACTACAACTACTTCGCTACTATACCCACCCTTGATAATCACATAGTGGTAATAGCACGATATTAATTTTACTTTAAGTTGATGATTATCATATACTTGCTTTATTTTAAATTAATCAACATATTTCAATTATCAGAATTGCATGGTTAAAAACTTTGCATTGCGAAATGCAGTCAAGGGTTGGTACTTTATGTAATCTAAATTCAAGTGTAAGAACATGTAATCCAAATGATGTAATCTTAATTAAACCAATTTGTCGATCAACTAGTGTGCTGAAATTATTATAAGTACAATCTGCAGACATGCATGTTTCGGCGTTGGTACACGTCTAGATCATGATACATGAGCGTGCTCTCACCAAGTGCATGTGCATGGTACAACACGAAGGCATCGACGCATCTAAACATGCGCAGAGTGTATAAATAGGGCCAGAGTGCTCAAACGACCACAAGGGAAGTGATCATATATAAAACGCTGGGTTTCTGGTTTCTCGACTCTACTTAGCTTTTGGTGATTAATTTCAATACATAAAAACTATATATCCCGTCATTCATCCCGCCCCGGCCATTGAACTATAAATAAACTGGAAGGCTAACTGCTATGATGAAGGCCTATGATTTGATGAAGGCAAAATAGTTTTTCTGAGTTATGAGCAGAAATACTTGACCCCAAACGTCGGGCTATATATCAAATTGAAGCTATTGAAAATTGCTATTCGGTGTGGAAATTTCAAGACTTCAGCGAAAAGAAAAATATTTAAA
>CACRXK020018039.1:0-10219 GCA_902702795.2 Paramuricea clavata
TAAACCAATATATATATATATATATATATATATATATATATATATATATATATATATATATATATATATATATATATATATATATATATATATATATTAGTTTACGAACCACAAACAGTGCTCACTACCATATACAGAGTGTATAAAAAAAAGGTAATCGAACTTCAGCGCGCAATTGTATCCGAAATACTCGGTGTATGAAGAAATTGTTTTACATTAGGAAAGTTCATGCATGCTTTTAGCTGTTGAATGATATCTTATTCATGCCAAATTGATAAAAATTGAGTAAATACGAATCCGATAAAAAATGTTAGTCAGAATCGCATATTTTCACAGTGGAGAGTTGGGTCTAAAACCATTGAAAATGAACTCCCTTTTGGACTTAAATTTATCACTCTAAAAACAGGTGTGTTCAATCATACACCAAGGTGTGTTTAATTACACACCAAGGTGTGTACATATTACACACCTTCCTATACAATTTTAGAAAACACACCTTTGTGTGTTAGAAAACACACCATGATGTGTAACAAAACACACCTAGGTGTTCAATAACACACTTTTTTAATGAAAACACATACTAATTTGCAAAAACACATCTAGGTGTGTTAGATAACACACCCTACACCGATTTTGGAAAACAAGCGTGCAGGGTGTGTACTGAAAATGCTTTTCAGTAACATACAATAAATCCAATCATCAATCACGGTAATGTATGACATAATATGTTTTTTGTATATACAGTAGATTTGAATGGCGATATTGACTTTGCGGCGATATCGGTTTTACGTGTCTAATAACCGATTGATATTTGTTGTGTAGTATTTTATTCCTTCGCATGTAGTGAGAGCATTACTGGGACTATTTATTTTCTAAGAGGTTAATCTGTGTTTAGCACACCATTAATATCTGAAATACAGGTAACGGGCGTTTTGAAGCTCTTCGAATCGAAAGAAACGAATATTTACGAATATTCTCACGATGAGCCAACCTCGAAACCAGAGCACGCAATCCTTTGTGGAGGCTTGCTGAGGCTCTGGGAAACATTGGTGAAAGTCGGGCTCTGATTGGCTGTTTTTTAACATCCTTGACCCCAGGCTCGGGCGGCCCTCAAAGTTTTTCAAGTGCTAATTATTATTTAAACTTTGAGCCGTACTTAGTTATTCGGATTTCAAACATGGTTTAAAATTAATATAAAGTTCATTTCTCTTTGTGTATTATGTTTAAACATATCAATGAAACACAATTCATATCAACATATCAATTCCCAAGCTTCTCATATCTAATCAATAGACTATTCAGATATTGATATGCCAATAACAAAATGTAGAATAACAACAGTGCAGCATTACCATATAAGATCATGATAAGCCGTTGCATATACTATTTAAAATAGCACAACAATCCATGATTTACCGTAATTAAACAAGTTAAAATAAATCACTACCAGTATCTTACAACAATTCAAAACCATGGCAAGTGTTCTTTGAAGAACTAAAGTCGTAATTAGCTTAAACAACGGCATAATTCATGTTTGACGGCAGTAATGTCTATTTATAAATGTCGAGCGGAGTACTGGATCCAAATGTACTGATTTTCGTGCAAAAGTTGCCGGTGTTTCCCAGAGCCTCAGCAAGCCTCCATGGAGGATTGCGGGCTCTGGTTTCGAAATTGACGATGAGCGCGATTTTGCAGACTGGTGCCTAGTTTCCCTACTACGCGTGCAAATCTTCCCGGGATAGCGTCATCTATTCACACCGCCATTTTTTTTCAAGCCTTCATTCTGAATTTATTGGTTCGAAAAATTCGCTTTTTTTAAGCAACAACGAATGACTTGAACGAAGAGAAAAGAGCGGGGATGACTGAATAATATTTAGGTAAGGATATTGTAATGTTATATGTACAATGGAGCAGTTTTGAAAGGAAATATTTGCTATCTACATTCATGAATTTTGAGCATGTGTTCATGTTTAAAATTTGAATTTGCCGCGACAATATTTGAATGAAAAAGTTGATATAAATACATTAGTTTTATAGAAGGGCTTACATTTGACTTTATATTAAATTACGTTTATTGTGTAAAAGGCAACTAATATTGGTGTATACGAATTACATATGACAGATTGCCAGATAACAATGTTTCTGGTATAAAGTATAGACATGGCTTGGCATCTACTCAATCATCATATGCTCACCTCACATGTCCCAGCCAAACATGGTTTTAGAAAATGTAACCACTTGTTTCAAATCAACTGCTATTTTCATAAGTTTCTAATTTTTATATATCTAGGTTTTTTTATGTCCAAATTTTTCAATCAATGAAAAAATCTATTTCATTATTAGAGGTGTTATGCACCAGTCAATGAAAACCTATACAACTCAGACTGTTGCTGATAAATGGGTGTTAAGTGCCAGGGAAATTTTCTATGCTACCGTAAACCTCCAAATATAAGCCCCACATATATAAGCCCACCACATGTACTAACGCTCACCTCATACCGAATATAAGCCCCCCGCCCCAAATATAAGCCCAGTAGCCCACTATGTTATTCAACATTGGCTATGTCTTTTCATTAATCCATTAAGCTGCAGGGTTTCCCCATGGACAAGAAAAATCGTCTGGTGTTAAACAAGTAAAAAAATAAGTAAGGCATACTGGGGCACATTGTGGCTTAATGAGTTTACCAGAGGCATTGTCAGATTTTTTGTTCAACCCATTAAGCTGTAGAGTTTCCCCAATGACGAGTAAAATCGTTTGGCGCTAGACAAGTCAAAAAATGTAGAGCGCACTATAGGGCGCGTTGTGCCTCAACGGGTTAATATACAGTAGCAGAGGACAATATTTAAAGACATTGTCTTTATAGCTTAAGTCAAAATCATAAATTGATCAAAGTGCATTATTACAACATGTTTATTTTCTTGTTTATGACTGACTGGTTTATTATACTAACAAAAAAGATTTTCCATGTGTAAGCTCTATCCCTTGTATGTAACTATACCCCCGCCTGTATAAGCCCAGGATTTGTAGTCAGAGATTTACGGTATTCCATGAATCCATTAAGATGTGATGTTGTGATGGATTAACAGATTGTCTGTGCATGTCTCAGTTATCATTAGCATTTATATACCCCAATTTAATTTCTATTTGACTTCAGTGTCACACCAGGTGTTAGTTGATGATCGCCGGATTAACCCGTAATTAAAATTTATGTCTTTCTACATGCAGTATCTTTTTTTTTTTTAATTATGAAAACAAAACTCCTATGGTGCTGATCCAGACAAGATGTCAAAAAAATATTTCAAAATTTATAAACAAACTGTTAGGAAATTTGTTTAATCTAAGGTTAACTTATCGGCTTTCGAATAATCAACCCCTGCGTGCATGGTGATTTTGCTTGTCAAGGGGAGTGTGTTGGACTTAAAATGTTTTAACCTTTAGTTAAAACTAGATTGTCTGCCCTCATTTTGTGTTAACACATTATTAAGATAAAAGGCAGGCTACTTTCAGTACTTCGTGATTTTACAATGTGTAACATCAGAGGGTCACATTCCACATTAACCCTTTTAGATGCAAAGGACATTTTAGTCATCCAGAGGGGAGTCCTCGAGTAGAATCTTCTGAAACTGATAATAGTAAGATGTACTAAGACATCGATGCAATAGGGTAAGGGAGTTAAATTCCAAGTTTCTTTGTATGTCATGCTTGAAGTTTTCAAGGGTGGGTGGATCGGTTTCGATAAATATGCCAATTAAATGTTTTGTATGGCAACTTGAATATAGACATCTCCTTAATTGGAAACAGTTAATATCCTTAGTTTGTTTGTTCAAACTCATCAATACATTTAGCTACACCATCCACACGACCTGCTTAATAATATATGTAAAAACTCCATTCAATCCAATTAATCCAGTTTTCAGCACTTTCTTAAATGTCACCTTTCCTAATGCTGGACAAGTTAATTTGTGTGTAGCTAGATTTTGCCCGTGTTTCATGTTCACATATTTAGATGCAGATACCAGTCCATTGCGTCCTACAGTATGTCTTGAAATGCCAAACAAATTAACTTGTTAAGGGGAGAGTGTTGGTTATACATATTTGTAATTACTGTATCTTTATATTCAATATACTTAGCTAATGTATGCACCCTTTTATTGTTAACCTTTTGAGCAGCAAAGTGCCCAAGTGCATCCTACTTTATGTTGCACTATCTAGCACCAGACATTTTACTTTGTGAAATGCCAGACAATGTTACTAATTATTTATTCAGCTGCGCCAACTAGGGCAGGGTCACAACAACAGCATATGCCAATTACTGTGGGCTCTTTTTACCAAACCCGTCCTGTCAACTTCCCCTGTGGGAGGAAACCGGAGTACCCGGGGAAAACCCAAGAATTTCGGCAGAGAGTTGACTTTTACTCTTTTCACGTGAGGACTGGGTTCGAGTCGCATTAGGAAAGTTCTCACAGAGACTTGAACCTGCGACCTTAGAGGTGAAAAGGAATAACACATTAAGCCGCAATGCATCCAAATGGACTCTGTCAAAACGCCAGACAATTTTAGTCATCAAGAAGAGAGTCCTGCGTGCTATTGGGTTAATTAAATGTCTTAATTGCATATGTTATATATAAACTTAAGCTGTTAGATTGTCCTATTGTATATTAATTTTTTACTTATATCTTGACACAGGCTTGTATGTTGGATCGATACGACTACCTGTAAATATGGTTAAACTTGGCTATGTGATTCAAAGGTTGTCGCTGACCGAGCGATAAAGAAAATGATACAAAGAAAGATGGAATGATTGGATGCAAGTTATTTACAGTGTTTTATGTGGCAGGTATTCTGATTGTGGAAGATGTGGGGTTGCAATATTTTGACAATTGCATGGCTATAAAGTACGAGACAATTAATGTAGTACTCCATTACTCTAATAGTCAGAACACTGCATCAGAATGACAAGTTGTCTGTAATAGTTCGGTTGAGTAAAAGTACACAGTAAAAGTACATAGTCAGCTATGTAAAATGTAATTTAGTCAGTGTCAAATAAATATTTTGTCATGGATAAACTCTATGCAAATGAGCATGTCTCTAATGTCATTTACTTTTAATAAGAATATCTAGATGTGTTTTCTAATACACTTCACGGCGATTTGGGGGACATTGGCTCTCTCCTCCGCAGAGGCTTTAGTTTTCTTAGGATTTAATATTACGATGAGATACATTTCACTACACTTTACATGGCGGATCTTGAAACACGAGCGTAGCCGCTGGGCGAAGGAGCGCAGGCGGCAAAGGGAAGGCGAAGGAAGGCGCGAAGCCTCTGCACGATTTGCATCGCAAAGTGGGACAAAGTGGGACAAAGTGGGACAAAGTGTAAACATCGAAACAAAAGGTGATTTTTAAGCTAAACAAGAAACGTCTTTTTGAAAATTAAATCATTATTTAATGCATGATTGATTGACCTCATTGACTAGTGCTTGCATGTTTGTGGATGGTCAAAAGTAATATTTTTTAACATTTAATACACAAAGCAAACAATCGTATATTTTACTCACCGCTTGGCCAAACATTCTGTATTTCGTATCGAGAAAAACTTGAATATTTCTTGAACTCTTCGGAATTCGCCACCAGTCAAAGAAGTAAAATACTCCTTGTATTCAAGCGCTTTCGTGTAGAAAATTTCTTTTGAATACGGCCAGTAGAAATATTTATTTTTAATTTTTCAAAATATCGGGTTTTTACTCGCACAGTCGCACGCGCCTGTCACACGCTGATGTTCGGGAATTAGTTCACAATCAGACCAGGAATGGAAATACCATAATAAAAGATGAAGTTTTCAAGATACAAGCTCAAAAATAACACTCTAAGTAGTGTTTTGAATTCGCTTTCGAACAAGAGTAATACAAAGAGGATGCGTCCCAAGGAGCCGAAGTTATGTTCGCCGAAAGGTATGCCTAGTTTATATTTTTATCAAGTGTAAACATTGCGTGATTTGATATTAATATACAAAATCCCGCTTGACTTTCAAAGGTCATAAATCGCTATAGTGTTGACATTTCACTAAAACTATCGATAGAAACTAGGAGATATTTTTGTACTGAATCGAACGGTGGTATTTTCATCTACATAGCGTATATTGAACCAAAGATACGAACCTCCAAATAAATCAGGTCGAAACCGACTGAAGGTCACGTTTGTTTATAAATATTGCTGAAGTTGAAATAGTTGAATTGTATTTTCAGTCTTGATAATAAATTTAATAATGGTTCTGTATGCTATACATACTCATTTTTTTTCTTTTATGCGGTTTTGGACACATTTCTAAAAATACAAATGTCAAATATAAATTTAAATAAAAGTTTCTTCGCTTGCAACCAAAACCTGTTCGCTAAATACGTTGTTTCCATGCATTGTTTTATACTGTAGATGGAGACCTTGTCTAGAAAAAATGCAGATGTTTTCTCGCAAACTGAACATAACACTTTCTTATTTCGTAGAGCTAGTAAATAATCTCTTTGTCAGCTTGTTGCAGTATTGTAAAGAGATATTTTCTCAGTCATTTTGACTTGAATTTTGCGTTTGATAATTATACGCCCCCCCCCGGTTTACCGCCATATTGGGTGTGGAATCGTGCAGAGGCTTCGCGCCTTCATAGCCAATTAATGCCTCTGCGGAGGAGAGAGGGGACATTGGAGTTTCTGTAATTTGATACATCTTTATCCCCTTGCGTGCGCCTCGATCACGCAAAATTTGACGTCTTCAGCGTTTCATACCGTTTAGACATGCGCGCATTTTAAGGATGAAAAAATGCAAATGGCGGAGAAGAATCAGAATTTTTCTGGCTTTCGGTAGGTATTAAACTCATGTTTTTCAGATGACATTAAGAATGCTTTTTTTTTTATTCTCTCAAAAGGATCCACTACACGGGTTTGAGGGGGCGAAAGAGATCTGTGGCTTTAAACCGATCTAGAAATACTCTTTCTTCAACAATTTCGTGAGCATTATTTTGCATAATGCTAATTACATATACTTTATGAAGTTTCACCCAAATATTTTAATTTAAATTGCAGATGAGTTCGAAAAAACAAGCTGTAAAGTGGCGGCGGTTGGTTTCACTTGGAGAAGCCGTTACTGAACACAAGAAGAAAAACAGCCCTTGGATTCGGAGTTCAGAAGGACGTGATTATTTAATATGACCTGGCTTTAAATCAGAAAGATCCATAACCCTAGCAAATGGAGATGTCTGCCAAGTATTTTCTGAGGTAATCAAACCACAACTTCTGCCTTTATTTAAGTGTACATGCGAGGAGAAATCAGTCAAAACAATTGCTACGACACCAACACAGGCAGCAAAAAGTGTGTTAAAAGAACTTGGATTACAGACAAATAAACATTGGTCAGGGCCAATGTTTTTTGGATTTTTAAGAAAGGAAATTATAAGCAAGCTTAGTGTTAATCAGGTTTCTGATAATACTGAAAATGAAGCTCCCAATACCGACGAAAGTGAACCATCTAGCCCTGATAAAGTCACGATAAACATTGCACAAAGGTCTGGACGGTTGGTTAGTTGGCTGGGAATTCTATCTGTGGGGGAAGACCCTCCATGTGATGATGGAACAAATAGAACCTTGTGGTCGTATGGCTCAGGCGAAAATGTTGTGCCTCTTCGACCAGGTTACGATGCTCGACTTAATATAAATTCGGAAGGAACGTCATTTGAGATTTCATGTAAGGTTGTTAGTTCTCGTTCTCATAATTTTGGTCCTATATTTCAGTGTGCGGTTATTTCTGGTGAGGACAACCTATACACTACCCAAGAAGTTAAACCAACTACTGCTGTGAGGAATGTGTTTGATTTTTTAGAGATCAAAGAATATAAGAAAAAGATTTCTGGTTATGAATTTTTTGGCTTCCAGAGACCAGATGTCATTAAACAACTCCAAGCGTTAGCCAAAGTTTGTAGGAAACGACAATTGTATGACGATCTTGCAGAATCTACTACAACTAATGACACCAGAGTTATAAAGAGAAAAATTGTATCACAATATCCTCTGCTTGATAAGGTTGCAAACACAAAGACTCGGAATGCTGGACCAACCAATGCTTTGAAACCTCAAGCAAGGAAAGAACGAAACACCCTAGTACACGAGATGGTGAAGTTTACATCCTCTAATGATGTACAAAGTTACATTGTGTACCTGTGCCAAAATGATCCTGGCTTAGTTACAAGTGCTATCGAAGAGAGTGGGTCATACCTGGATGAACTTGTTTCTGAATTAGAGATTGCTAGACCAAGGTATATAAGTTTACATAATTCAGCTGAGTTTTTAGTTGGAAAAACCCGCTTGTCCCAAAGAGAATATATTGCAGCCAGTAAGACTTTTAAGAAAGCAAATGTTTACCTGTCTCCATATGCTGCTGTTGCCAAATATATATCGGAACTGGAAGTTGGGGTAATCAATTTACACAAACATTGTGTCAATTTTGAGTACGAGGGGCTTGATTGTATCTGTTCTGGTGCTGAATTTCAAGATACACTTCAGAGAGTAATTTCCACTGAGGTGCTGTTTCAGAAATTTGAATTCCCAACTCAGGAACAGCAAACCAAGCTGTTTGCACATCTAAAAAGGGAAGACCCACAACTCTATGGCAAATTGGATCCATGTAAGCGTACCTTATTCCTTAGAGAAACAGGCGACAATTTTAGAGCTGGTGCTCATCAACCAACCGAACAAATGTCATTTAGCATTCTAAACTTGACTAAGCTAATAAACTCTCCTTATGGTCAATTTCTGATTTCTATTTGGAGGGGTCCTGAGACTAGGAACTACATTCAAGCTCATGTAAAGGGCCATTACGATGATGTGAGGTCAGCTGTACATAATGGACTAGCCTTAACATTGGCTGATGACACCATGGAGACATTTAACATCATTGCATTTCTTGTAACTGATCTTGGTCATCTGAAGGAATCTCTTGGTAAATGCCTTTGTACGTCAATGTTTGGCTGCTACTGGTGCAAGAAGAATATGCTGGATTGGGACAACAAGAAACCAACAACGTCGCCACTTCAGAAGATCTCTGATATGGTAGAAATGGGGAAAGAAGCTGAACGTGTGCTTGGAAAATGCCCTGACAAGTCATCTGCAGCATATACAAAGTTTCAGCAGACCCATTTTGGTCAGACCGTAAGTACTGTAAATGTTAACATTTGAATTACTCAAAATTTATTTTCTTCATTCTTTTTCATATTGTGCTGGAAATTTTAAATTAACACAACCGCTGCGGCTGTCTCTGGCTGCTTGATAGTTAAAATATATGTCTCACTCATCCTCATCTTAGGATGAGTGAGACATATATTTTAACTATATATCAAGCAGCCAGAGACAGATTTTTAGATTTTGCTCGGGCCAGGAGGGCAAAATTCAGGGTGTGTTTGCCAAAAGTGCATACTACTGTCATTTAAACTATGTATTTAAATTTCTGCCTCCCTCCCCCCAGAGAAAAGTACCCAATCTCACACTGTTCATTGTGCTATCTTGTTCCTGAATATCATTCTATTGTATTGAAGCAATGCCTGGCACAAGATGGTACAATGGCCATTCCGAGCCTTGAGAAAAGTAGCATGATCGCCATTATAATGTCTCAGAATGTAGTGAAAGATCAAAAGTACAGTAACTATAACATCTTCAGTGGCACTGCCAGCTCGATAACACATTCATATACTCGTGTTCTGCATTATTAATTTCTTTTGAGATCTATTGTTTTTAAGGTCTGTGAACACGAACATATGAATATTGACCCCCTCCCCCCCCCAAAAAAATTATCGAGCTGGCGGATTGAACATCTCACAGGTTTTCTGGCATCCTTGCGATAACAGAAATCTCATACTGTGTATTTTTGTAAAACTAGTCATGCCTGTATTGTGTACTGTAGTTAATTATTCTGCCAGTTACTGTACTTTTAAATTTATCAGCAATGGTCTTCATAATTATTTTTGCAGGGGTTACCTCTGTTTACCGCATTCAGTGAGAGCTGCCTCCTACCATGTGGTCTGCATTTAATACTAGCTGTTCATAGATATCTGTGGAGGATGCTCTTTGAAATACTTTCAAAAAGGGGGCAAGAATCTCAAATTCCTGTCGCACTAAGAGCAATAAATTGTGGGTACCTTGCATATCAGATTGAAAGTTACCAGAAAAGGTGAGGTGTTAAAAC
>CACRXK020018045.1:0-10215 GCA_902702795.2 Paramuricea clavata
ATTCCACCATTCATCCCTCCTCCTCCAAAACCCCCACCATGCGCTCCTCCACTAAATCCACCACCACCCATTCCACCATTCATCCCTTTTCCTCCACCACCACCACGCCCTCCTCCACCAAATCCATCACCACCCATTCCACCATTCATCCCTCCTCCTCCAAAACCCCCACCATGCGCTCCTCCACCAAATCTACCACCACCCATTCCACCACTCATCCCTCCTCCTCCAAAACCCCCACCATGCGCTCCTCCACCAAATCCACCACCACCCATACCACCACTCATCCCTCGTCCTCCACCACCACCACGCGCTCCTCCACCAAATCCACCACCACCCATTCCACCACTCATCCCTCCTCCTCCACCACCACCATGGCCCGCAGCCCCTCCCATTTGACCGCCCAACCTACCACCCATCCCGCCACTCATCCCACCTCCCCGACCACCACCAGCCCCTCCCTGACCACAACTAGCCCCTCCCTTTCCACCCTGTCCACCACCTCCAAAACTCCATTGGCTTTGCCAACTTCTGTCCCCTCCTCCACCACCCATTCCCGTATTCCCCTGGCTAGCACCCTGACCCCATTTGCTCTGCCAACTGCTTCCCTCTCCTCCTTGCCCTCCGCCGCCACCACCCCAGTTTCCCGTGCTCCAAGAAGATTTCTTATAATTGCTCATCATTCTTTTTCTTGGACGTTTGTGTTCTTCATGTTCTACATTCTTCTTTTTGACTGCTGAAGCTTTGAGAGTTGTATTCGTTTTTATTCCATCAGTTGCTGGAATAGAATAGAATAGAATTGATTAATGGAATAGAATAGATTGGAATAGAACAGATTGGAATATAATAGATTAGAATATATAAAGTAGAATAAAACAGAATAGCAGAGTGAATAGAATGGAAGGGAAAAAACCCGATTAGAATAGGATAAAATGGAATACACTAGAATCAAAATGAACACTAGAATAAAAAAGATGATAATAAAGTAAAGGATGAGTAGAAAAGAATATAATGGTATACTGGGTGGGGCAAAAAAAGTACGACTGTTTGATTTACTATGACTTAAAAAGTAAAACAGCTATCACACTTAAATAAGTCACCGTATAATGTACGATGTTTAACTTAAAATTTGATATATGTATTGTACCTTTTCATGCAATATTGACTGAGACTAGGGTACCTGCAAGGTAGCGATTGCTGCGGGCATTAAAAGCAAATAGAACTACAATAAACAGCACAAATTATGTCAAGCACAGTGATTACTCGCAGCGACTAGTGAGCCTTGAATGGAACTGAGAAGAAGCAATATATATATTGAAGTAGCAAAGACCAAGGGTTAAAGGGCAATCAGAGGTGACAGATATTAAACATGTGCGTCTCATTGACATACAGGTAAATTAAGATCAGATTTCATATCAAATCTGTTTACTGCTAGGCGCATTTATTGGGGACCGGCTAAACGGAGAGTTATAAAGTGGAGAGTTATCTCGGAGAGTTATGATTTCGGAGAGTTATGTTCGAACCACGCCCAAACCACGCCCACTTTGTGCAATGACCACACCCAATTTCGAAACTCTCCCGACGTTTCCTTGAACTAACATGAGAGAGTTATGTTTGACGTAACTCTCTCTCGTTAACATTATGAAGATGTTAGAGAGTTATCATTTTTTATAACTCACTGCGTTCACGATTGTGGCAATGAAGAGAGTTATGTCATTAAATTATTCTGAATTTTCTTTTTTCTCAAGCCTCAGCTTTAATATTCCACGCTAGTAGAAACTAGTAGTGCTTTAGTACTTACCAAGTGAAGCGAGTACGAGTAAATAAATTATTATACATGTTCACTTGGATTACCTACAAAGCCCAACATTCAGTACAGCTCTCGTATTAGATAGAACCAGAAAACCTTTCCAATGTAATGCCCTATATTGGCTGATATGGGAAATATTTGCAAAACCTGAATTTCTGAAAGATTCAATTTTCGCAATTTTTTCAATTTTCTTGCAACTATGCTTACCGTATTTACTGCCAAATACACGTCAAAACATGCTTCTGGGGGTACTTTGACCTTTCTGCGGCAAGCATCTCATTGTTTTGACCGAGTGAAGTTGTACTATTTCCTGATTGGACGCACGCTATTGACACGCTACAAACTGAAATACCAAAATATAAGATGAAAATCTGAAGAAACAAGCTATACTATTTAAAGGTTTTCTCAAAACCTTTTGCCACAATCGTGAACGCGGAAAGTTATACAAAATGATAACTCTCTAACATTTTCATAATGTTAACGAAAGAAAGTTACGTCAAACATAACTCTCTCATGTTACTTCAAGGAAACGTCGGGAGAGTTACGAAATTGGGTGTGGTCATTGGGGAAAGTGGGCGTGGTTTGGGCGTGGTTCGAACATAACTCTCCGAAATCATAACTCTCCGAGATAACTCTCCGGTTGGTAACTCTCCCTTTAGTCATACCCATTTATTGCGACCAGCGAGCGAGCTGGGAGCATCCTAATGAACTTTAATGAACTTTATTATAGGATTACACAAATTACTGGTAAACCAGTATTTTACATTGTGGTAATCTTTGCGTAGAAAATTTAAATATACCGCTGAGTTTGGATTAGCCCCGGCTCAAGATTCACCGATTCACCTCGGCTTGCATTCCGTATTTGGAACATATTTCCATATTTGGAAGACCGCATGAAACGGTATTTCCGCCGCTGTTATGCCGCCCAATGTTTTATTTACTCATCGATACTGATGCAATTTTATACATGTACCTTAACTTTTGTTCATCAAATTGTACATCAAATGAAGCTTAACTAAGCATCTACTAACTGTTGTAAGTCTGTTATTGAAGACAGATTTAAATAATCAAAAAGATTAAATGCTGTGCATGAGGATGTTGTTATGCATGTATACAAAGAAACGTCTGTTGTTTGAAAGTCATGTGCCGGGCTTTAATATTTATCTTTAAATCGCGCTTTTTCTAAAAACTCAGAATGAAATAAATGAAACAAAATATAAATTTTATAGAAACAAGCTAACTCATGTAATTAGAAAAGCGAAAAATATGTACTTTGACAAAAAATTTGAGACCTGTAAAAGTGACATTAAAAAGACATGGGATACAATAAAAGAATTAATCAGGAAGAAAAACACAAACCACAACTACCAACATCTTTTCTACACAATAAAAAGTATACAAACAACCCTACAGAAATAGCTAACAATTTCAATGAATTCTCCAGCAATATTGGAACAAATCTGGCAAAACAATTTGACAAACATTCAAGTAATTTTAAACAATATTTAGAAGGGAACCATGGAAATTCAATGTTTTTAACCGATATAGAAACATCAGAAGTATTTGAATTAATAAACCAACTAAAACCAAACAAGAGTCACGGTTATGATGGGATTCATCCAAAAGTAATTAAAGAAATAGCACCTCAAATAAGTAGCGTGCTTGGCCACATATTTAATTTGACATTCGAAACAGGGATAATTCCTAATGATCTTAAGATATCTCTGATTACACCAATATTTAAAGCTGGAAATAAAGAAGAATTCAATAATTATCGACCAATATCAGTTATTCCATGTTTTTCAAACATCCTAGAAAAACTAATGTACAAAAGAGCTATTAACTATATTGAAAAAAAAACATATTTTACATAATAATCAATATGGATTTAGACGCAATCGATCAACCACAATGGCAATTATCCACTTAACTGAAAAAATCAAAAGAGCAATTGAAAACAAAGAATTTACGATGGGATATTTTTGGACTTGTTAAAAGCATTTGATACAGTAAATCATAAAATTTTAGTACAAAAATTAGAATCATATGGCATAAGGGGAATGCCTTATAACTGGTTTCAAAACTATAAAGTTTCTTCGTTCACTGCAACCAGGTATATCAATCATGTTTCGCTCGCTACTCTGGTTTAAATAAATGATTACAAAGCCCAGTCGAATTGTAATCAAGACCCAACGTTTCGACACTCCAGTCTAGTGTCTTCATCAGGGGTGATCTAAAACTGCGATCGTGGCTTCTTAAATCCCCAAGGGATGACGTCACCTGCCAAGAAGATGCATATATTCTTCTGGCAAATAGGCGCCGTCATCCCTATTCAAAGCATGATGACTCATATTTATATGCCACGCTTCTAGGCAAAGTCTTTGACCATAGCGATTGTGTGTGGTAATTACTTTAGAGTTTTCCCACGCAATCTCGTGTTTGGTGTAACATACATGTTCGGCTAAAGCTGATTTTCCCTTGTCTAAAGTTGAAACAGCCTTTTGATGTTCTTTTAGCCGTGTACCAAACTGGCGTTTAGACTACATATGAAAAGTTATACAGCGGTGATGGACTATCTCCGCGTTTCTATGGTTTACCGAAAATCCATAAACCGGAAATTCCATTGAGACCTATTGTGTCCTTTGTGAATTCTCCTACATATGGAGTTTCAAGTTTTTTGGCGAAAATTTTGTCCCCTGTGGTGAGAAATACCGAAAACACTGTAAAAAATTCCTGTCATTTTGCAGAATTTGTAAGAGGTAAAACTCTTAAAGCAGATCAAGTGTTGGTATCATTTGATATCGTTTCCTTTCCCAGTTGATCTTGCCATCAAGGTTGCGGCAAAAAGACTAAGACAGGATGCCACTTTGTTACAAAGAACATCCTTGCCTGTAGAAGATATTATTGATCTTCTGTCTTTTTGTCTCAACGCCACATACTTTGTGTTTGAGGGCTGTTATTATCAACAGGTTTTTGGAACAGCGATGGGGTCACCAGTTTCGGCAGTAATTGCTAATTTAGTAATGGAAGATGTCGAACAAAGAGCTTTAGCCTCTGTTCCGGTGTCCCTATCGTTTTGGAAACGTTTCGTCGATGATGTCATCTCTGCGGTTTCTACAAATGAGATCGATATTCTGCTGCAACATTTAAATTCTATTGAGCCGTCCATCCAATTCACGGTAGAACGTGAAATAAATGGACATTTAGCTTTTTTAGATTTGAATGTGCACAGAACTGTCGAAGGGAAGTTAGAGACTGATGTTTATCGCAAATCCACACACACAGACAAATACTTGTCATACGACTCTCATCACCCAGTAAGCCATAAAAGATCCGTAGCAAAAACTTTCCTTCAAAGAGCTGAATCGTTGCCGTCAAACAGTGATTCTCAAGCTAATGAACGTGAATATGTTCTAAATGTTTTAGGGGGAAACAATTACCCAAAGCGTTTTCTTAATGATTGCCTGAGACCACCTATTTGTAGGAACCAAAATAACTCCGAGGGTGATACCTCTGTTAAGGGTTTTGCAATAGTTCCATACATTCAAGGTGTCACAGAACCAATCAAGAGAATCTTAAGTAATTGTAATATTAAGGTTGCCTTAAAACTCTATTTGACCTTAGGCCATATTTTCGCAAAGCCAAAAGATCCTGTTGAAAAAAATCAGAAGACTCATGCTATATATTCTATACCATGCGGTGACTGCGATAAAGAGTATTTGGGTCAGTCTAAACGCCAGTTTGGTACACGGCTAAAAGAACATCCAAAGGCTGTTTCAACTTTAGACAAGGGAAAATCAGCTTTAGCCGAACATGTATGTTACACCAAACACGAGATTGCGTGGGAAAACTCTAAAGTAATTACCTCACACAATCGCTATGGTCAAAGACTTTGCCTAGAAGCGTGGCATATTAATATGAGTCATCATGCTTTGAATAGGGATGATGGCACCTATTTGCCAGAGGAATATATGCATCTTCTTCGCAGGTGACGTCATCCCTTGGGTATTTAAGAAGCCACGATCGCAGTTTTAGATCACCCCTGATGAAGACACTAGACTGGAGTGTCGAAACGTTGGGTCTTGATTACAATTCGACTGGGCTTTGTAATCATTTATTTAAACCAGAGTAGCGAGCGAAACATGGTTTCAAAACTATTTAACTGATCGAGAACAAATAGTAAAATTCAATAATATATTATCAAGAAAAGAAAAAATTCAGTGTGGGGTACCACAAGGTTCTGTTTTAGCACCACTATTATTTTTATTATATATAAATGATATATTTAACTCAAGTAAATTAACATCATTCATAATTTTTGCAGATGATACAAATCTTTTCTATTCTGGGAAAAATATTGAACAACTAGAATTAGTTGTAAATAATGAAATTAAAAAAAAATATCTGAATGGTTTAAAAATAATCAATTAACACTTAATATAAAAAAGACGAATTACATAGTATTTCAATCTAAGAAAAAGAAACTTAAACATGAAATAAAAATAAAAATTGAAAATGATAATCTTGCTCATGTCAAAAATACGAAATTTCTAGGAATGATAATAGACCAACACTTAACTTGGAATGATCATATAAACTATGTAGCTAATAAAATTGCCAAAACAACTGGCATACTCAACAAAACACGCAACTTCTTAAAAAGAGACACATTGACAACATTATACAACACACTAATTTACCCTTTTCTATATTACGGTAATGCAGTTTGGGCAACTATAATTATCCCTCAAAACTAAAAAAGATTCTTAAAATACAAAAACGAGCAGTTAGAATCATCACATTAAGTTCATATAATGCAAAATCGGTACCACTTTTTCGAAAAACAAAACTGTTAAAAATTGTGCAACTTAACAAACTGTGCATTAGCCTTTTTATGTACGATTACGCAAAAGGAAATTTACCTACCTTTTTTGACAACTATTTCACTTTGAATAGCGAAATTCATAAGCATAATACAAGAAGTACAAATTTGATCCATAAAAAAGGCAATAGAACAAATTATAGAAAATTTTCAATAAAATATACGGAAACAGAAATATGGAATGGAATACCAAAAAAATAAAAGATTCATGTACAAAAAAGAAATTCAAAACGGAAATGAAAATATATTTGTTGTCTCAAGACAAACTATAACGTCATGTTATATAGAATAAAATTAGAAACATAATGATTAGTGTACACTAGGGAATAAAAAACAACTTTAGAGTACGATTATATAGAATGTATTTAGTAATTGTATTGCATATAATTTAACTATATGTACTCCAATTGAACTTATGAACCGCAATGTTTACCTGATAGATGTTAGAAATAGACATATATTAACATTATAGCTAAGTATTATCTCAAGGAGGACTACTCGCAAAAGCCTTTTGGGTTTATTATAGTCCTTCTTCCAAATATGTAAACATAAATAAATAATATAACTCGGGAAATGTAATGTACGATGGCCGAGAAGGGCCATGACTGTAAACACTCGCCGTTTTTTTACCATTACACTCGTCGTTTTTTTCCCGTCAAAATTACACTCGCCGTTTTTTTTTCAGAATTACACGCGACGTTTTTTTCAGGGATGATGCAATAATTACACGCGACGTTTTTTCAATGCAATATTACACGCGACGTTTTTTCAATGCAATATTACACGCGACGTTTTTTCAATGCAATAATTACACGCGACGTTTTTTCCAAAAATTACACTCGCCGTTTTTGTAGAGTTACGTTTTAAACTGAGGGTTTCACTTCGGATGAAGATGGGAGCAATCATAAGGTTAGTGTGTTTCATCAAAACTAAAAATCATGTAAATACAGTACAAAATTTCACTTTTCAGTCTGTTAATTATTAATATAATGCATTGTTTTCTTTTGTGTTTTCCAAACTATATAAACAAAAGCTTTGTGTGTTTTGAAAATAGTGCATTAATCATTGATTCATAACCGAATGAAAGTCAGTGAAATTTCATGGCCAGAAATCACGGACATGATTATTCTACTTCCTTACTAACTTTGCATATCCGATTAATACATAACCCGTTGAAATATCGCTTCGATAGTAAACAGTAAATTATATTACGCGATGCTTTAAATCGCAAAATCAGAGAATATTGGTAGTCGTTTGCAGTTTGCCTCGATTGTTGGTTGCAGAACACGGTCTGTTGTCGTTCAAATACATCGTGTAGTGTTTTCCTGGTGTAAGTTACTGCCTATTCTGCATTTTCGTTTGTTTTCTGACAGTGCGATACCCTTATATATAAATAGACAAATTCCGTACAAACTAACCTCTGTACAAAAACTGAAAATGCAGAATGGTCACTATATATAACTAAAACCAAGTGGCAACATTACGCTAAATACTTCGACGTACAAACTTTGATTTATAGCCAGCGACTGAGGCAAGTTGCAAACGACCTACCATATTCTCTGATTTTGGGATTTACAGCATCGCGTAATCAATAATTTATTAATTTACTGTTTACTGCAGAAGCCATATTTCAACGTGATATGCAAATTTGATTTCTGGCCGTTTGTACTGTATTTAATACATGATTGTTAGTTTTGATGAAACACACTAACCTTATCGGGCTTATGATTGCTCCCATCTTCATCCGAAGTGAAACCCTCAGTTTAAAACGTAACTCTAAAAAGACGGCAAGTGTAATTTTTGGAAAAAACGTCGCGTGTAATTATTGCATTGAAAAAACGTCGCGTGTAATTAGTGCATTGAAAAAACGTCGCGTGTAAAGCATTGAAAAACGTCGCGTGTAATATTGCATTGAAAAAACGTCGCGTGTAATCATTGCATCATTCCTGAAAAAAACGTCGCGTGTAATTCTGAAGAAAAAAACGGCGAGTGTAATTTTAAAGAAAAAAAACGACGAGTGTAATGATAAAAAAACGGCGAGTGTTTACAGTCATGGCCCTTCTCGGCCATCGTAGTAATGTACTATAAGCATACTTGGAAATAAATTCAATTCAATTCAATAAATTAAAGTACCTTGTCATGTGCATGTTTATTTGACGCAAATCGTTATATAAATAATAAAAAAACCCGACAGACCGACCGACCGACCGACCGACCGACTTTTGGCAAAATTAAAGGATGATCACCAACTATCTGGCCAAAACAGCGTGAGCCGGCGCGTTGTCATTAGTGACTAAAGTCTCCAGGTCGCACTTTTTAACCTGTGGTTACTCCTAGTATTATTATATAGACGATATTACGATATACACAGATTTATCACACTAAGAAACCAAAGCTTTATAAAATATAGAACTGACAGTGGCCAAAGTCCAAAACAAATGTAAGAGTAACATTAGACTTGAAAAAGCTTTAGAAAATACGATAAAAATTCGAAGACTCGAGCGAATTAAAAATTTGTGTTCTGCGCATAGAAAGCGCGCACGACCAGAATTCCATGCGCTAAATAAAATTTAGTTCAAAACCCCGGCCCTCTCTGCATATATTAGGTCGCTTCAGGCTCGCTCGCTCCGCAGCAATAACTGTGTTTAAACTTAAGCAAATATTTTTGGGACCGCCGAGAATTATCTGAAAAGGCCCACTTAAAACCAATTGAATAACCGTTACCATTTTCTCGCGATTATTGTTTCAATTATAGCATAGTGAGTTGGTTTGACGAGCTAGGTCAGTTGTTCTGGGTTTACACTTTGTTGAAAGAAATCTCGACACGAGAGAGTTGAATCACAAGTTACAACGTTGTACAGAGAGACTTTCGTGTTCACAATGTCGATAAGGATGACATGTGGTGGCAGCAAGATGAAGCTAGTGAGGCCCTGTTAGGGTTTTAGGATTACGGATTATTTGGCATTTTTGGGCAGGATTACGGATTATTGTTGGTTAAAAAAAATTATGGATTATTTGGATAGGATTTTAGGATTATTAATGATATGCAAAGATCATCCATTTTTGCTATTGAAAATAAAAATAAGAGATACAATTTGCAGTTTGTAAGAGGTCATAAGATGCCATTCAATATCAATATCTTCTTTATACTGGGGACACCATTAAAAGGTGCTGAAAATTTTTAATTATTGACCATTTCGCACATTTGAGATGGAACACACGCGATCTTCGCGCAAACACGCACGCACGCACGTAAAAATCTCACAACTTGTCAACAAGATTCGATGTGTTCGCAAAAGGCTTGTAGCAAGCTTGTCTACAAGTTGTAACAATGCTGATATTTTGTCAAGTTGCTACAACTTGTTGACAAATTGTTGATATCATGTTGTTGGAACAATTTGTAACAAGTCTGTTGAGCTCAATAACCTTGTAGCAAGTTGTCAACAAGCTGTTGACAACTTGTCAACAAACTGGGACAGGGCCGTAGCTAGCATGTATAGTTGGGAGGGGAGGGGGGGGGGGG
>CACRXK020018046.1:0-10214 GCA_902702795.2 Paramuricea clavata
GGTACTGGTGATGATGGTGGTAATGATGATGGTATTGGTGATGATGGAACTGGTGATGATGGTGGTAATGATGATGGTATTGGTGATGATGGTACTGGTGATGATGGTGGTAATGATGATGGTATTGGTGATGATGGAACTGGTGATGATGGTGGTAATGATGATGGTATTGGTGATGATGGTACTGGTGATGATGGTGGTAATGATGATGGTATTGGTGATGATGGAACTGGTGATGATGGTGGTAATGATGATGGTATTGGTGATGATGGTACTGGTGATGATGGTGGTAATGATGATGGTATTGGTGATGATGGAACTGGTGATGATGGTGGTAATGATGATGGTATTGGTGATGATGGTACTGGTGATGATGGTGGTAATGATGATGGTATTGGTGATGATGGAACTGGTGATGATGGTGGTAATGATGATGGTATTGGTGATGATGGTACTGGTGATGATGGTGGTAATGATGATGGTATTGGTGATGATGGTACTGGTGATGATGGTGGTAATGATGATGGTATTGGTGATGATGGAACTGGTGATGATGGTGGTAATGATGATGATATTGGTGATGATGGTACTGGTGATGATGGTGGTAATGATGATGGTATTGGTGATGATGGTACTGGTGATGATGGTGGTAATGATGATGGTATTGGTGATGATGGTACTGGTGATGATGGTGGTGATGATGGTACTGGTGATGATAATGGTGGTAATTATGGTCATGGTGATAATGATGGTGATGATGGAGTACCAGTAAAATTGAGATAGTTTATCTTTTATTCTTAGGAGATAATTCAAATTCTATGTCTGGAAATAAGCGACTACGAAGCCGACATGATTGCCAAGAAATTCGAAAACAAAAAAGATGGAAGGTAAAGTTTCTTATCACAGGTTTTCACTTGATACAGGTTGTAAAATGATACGAACTTTATTTTAAATCACCATTCTTATATTTAGAGTGAACTATATTTCATTTCTCGAGCCATTTGCACGTCGTCGACGACGTTATGGCACGAACATGCAGGGTATCATGAACCAACGCGAGTCTGAGGTATGCTTTGATGCAAAACGATATAACCCATCTTATTTTATAATAAAATTATGGACTAAAACTCAAACTAACACGCTATATATCTTTGTTTCTTTTTAGCTTTCAGACACCGACAAAGAATTGTCAAGTTTAACAGCCAAACTAAAAGAAAAGGTGATTTATTGTAGTATGAAGATAAAACCATTTTGTCACAAAAATTATAAATGAAACTAACTTCATTTATATTGACAGCCCTATCAGTTCAAAATTGTTCTTCTTAGAGGCCCAGTAAGAGTCATGTCTTACTTATCCAATGGCAATGTTACTACAGGAGGAAACCTAAGCTAAACTAACTTTATTTATATATATTTGGCAGCTCTATCAGTTCTAAACTGAATCTGAATTTATTATGTCGGTAAATTCATGTCAAGATCACACCAAGAGGTCCAGTAAGGATCATCTCTTATTGATCCAGTGTTACAACAGGAGGAAACCTAAACTAAACTAACTTTATTTATACTGAATAGCTGTATTAGTTCTAAACTGTTCTCCCTAGAGTTCCAGTAAGGATCATCTCTTATTGATTCATTGTTACTACAGGAAGAAGCCTAAACTAAACTAACTTTATTTATACTGGATAGCTCTATCAGTTCTAAACTGTTCTTCCTAGAGGTCCAGTAAGGATCATCTCTTATTGATCCAGTGTTACAACAGGAGGAAACCTAAACTAAACTAACTTTATTTATACTGAATAGCTCTATCAGTTCTAAACTGTTCTTCCCAGAGGTCCAGTAAGGCTCATCTCTTATTGATCCAGTGTTACAACAGGAAGCCTAAACTAAACTAACTTTATTTATACTGGATAGCTCTATCAGTTCTATAAACTGTTCTCTTTTTTCATATCTAGTTATCAGATGACTGGATGACATTACGGCGAGCGTTCAAGAAACTCGACAAACGAAACGACGGTTACCTAGATCTGTCAGAATTTCGCTCGGTACTACAACTATGTAATACAGTGTTGAACGAGGACGAAGTGTTGGAACTGTTGACACAACTTGACGACAGAATGGAGGGCAAGATTAACTATCGAGATTTTTTGAAGAAAATTTCACGATGAACAGTCGAACGCGAACGAATACTTGAAAACAGAAATTATTGTGGACAGCGCGCGCGTAAAATGAAAATGCATGCTTTGTGATCACAAAACTGTTCCTGCTCCCCCCGTCTTTCAATGTTTCACAGTGACATACAATATCAAAACCAGCATTGTACGGGGGAGCGGGGGTTCCAAACATGGCAACATGTGCATATGAACAGTCATGTTCAGTTTTCAGCGAAGTGTCCAGCTAATTTTTGTCATGATTGTGGCTAAATAGCTACGTTTCCACTATACCTGATAGCTAGCTTTCCTTAGCGGCGCGAAAAAGCACCTATGCGATACGGAATGTTCAACTTTCAGAAGCTGAGCGAAACAACATCTCTCCGTTGAAAATAGCGTTCGTAAAAGGTATGGATAGATGCTTTTCACGTCGCTACTGAAAGCAATCCGCTGCCGGCAGTGTAAACCGGTAGCCTATATGTGATACTACACGCTAAAAATTTCAGGTTTTGTCAACAGTATGTGATCGCGACAGATATCAACCGTATTTGTATATAGATGCGTTTAAAATTGTGAAAAGGATCTGGTGGGGAGCCTTGTATATTAAAGTTATTATCAATTGTTATTAATATACTATCGAAATAAGTCTTTAAAATTGCAGGTTGACGATGAACCATCTGGTGATACGATAGTACTTAGTGCAACCTTGAAAACCACAAAATCGGGATACATCAGACAAGCTTTTAATCATCAAACCGCCAGACACGAAAAGCTCCAGAAATGATCAATAATTGAACGTTTATACACAACCCCTCGCTGCAGCTGCTTGCGGGTGCAACACGCATGCGTAAATATGGATAACATATTCTATATGGAAATATGAATATCAGACCGTATAGACAATATTAAGCTATGAAAATCGGCGAAGATATATTCTGTTTCTTTTATATGTTTTTATCATCCATTGGAGTATTATATCAGCTTAGAAATCAATCTATTGTGAGCGTACAATGCGAAAACTCCAAGACGTTTTGTCTAAAGCATGTAAGCTATGAATCTGGCTTTAGACATACTTTTACGGCAAAAGATTTGGAATTTCGATGCAATACGGAAGGATTTTCCGTCTGGCTTCGCTTTTTGGCGTTCCTGGGTGTATTTTGCGAACTTGTGGTGTATGGCGGAGCTGTTTATGTTTATTATTATAAACCTAAAATAATTGGTGTGGATTTAGGAATAATATTTCAACGTTGTATCTTTGTGACTGCAAGTATCACGGGTCTGCTTATGATCTTATTTATACTGTTCCCCTTGGCGAGTTATATTCTGCCAAGCGGTGGGGCAGGTGAGAGGGGGATTATCGCAGAGGTGTGGGCCTCTCCCCTGAGGGGGTTAGTGTTATTGGTTTTAAACATAATCACCGCCCCTTTACGATGGATTTTTCATAACAGATTTAAAACCGAACTTGGGTTGGATAAGCTATACATAAACTACAGTTGCGTCGAGCCGGAGAACGGCTTATTGTGTCCAATGGAATTGCAAATCTTCCCAAATATGCCAGGATTGTTAAATTGTGAAAGCGATTTCTTTTGTACTCGGGAGTGCTCGGGAGTGTTTCCGCAAATAGTGATTAATTCATTAGCGTTTATCTTTGCGTCATTAGCGTTATTTTACCGCTTATTAAAACTAGCGCATTATATTACGGAGCGGGAGACGGGGTTTGATTTAATAGCCACGAATATTGGGAGTAACAACACTGTTAACGGCAAGGAGTTCAAGGAATTTCAAGATATCTCAAGTGACGTGGATGAGTTAAGTGGCACTATGAAGGAGAGATCTGTAGGGCGATCTACCAAACCGAAAACAGCTGCTTTAAAAAGAGGCGAAAAAGATGTTTACCCACGTAGAAATGCCGTTCGCAAACGCGGAGAAATTCAACAAAACATACTTCAGCCGAAGGCTATTTCACAGAAGTCAGATAGGACACCACCACGGCGAAAAACAGATTCCCACACTGATAAATTCACCGAGAATCGAAGCGTTACTGCAGAGAATTCTGACGTTTTCGACTCGGAACCACATTTGGATCGCACTACAGAGATAACTGCAAATAATTTGGAACTTTTTGAACTGGAAGACACAAATTTAGATCGTGCTAATGGCATTACTCCTGATTGCTCTAAAATATTTCATTTAGAAGAAGCGAATCTGGATAGTTTATCTGAGCAAAATTATCTTGCCAATGGAACATCCGAGGAAAGAAAATCTAAATTGTCATCTACAAGCAAAAAACATAGAGCTGGGTTTGCTGGAGAAACTATATATGACAAAAATGGCAAAGCTTTAACAAATGGTGCTAGTCATTCTCAACACAGAACCCAAGGACAAACAACAAGGAATTTACGAGGAAAATCAACAAGGTCAAGTATATCAAATGGACATTTGCGAAAAGAGGCGAACGTTCATCGACGCACAGCTCAAATTCAGAACGGGGTATCCGAAGTGGGATTGACAGGGAGTTATGATGATAATGATGGATACGAGGAGCCGGAGTGGTCGTCAAGTGAGGATATAGTTGAGGGTATTGAGGGATTGTTGGTGGTTGAGGATGAGAGTGAGTTTTATATGTCGGGATTTCGATTGTGATCCATAGTCGTGGTAACGATATCACGGCCTAAAAATGGATGCCCCCACAAGGTCAAGAATAGGGTGAGGCGGTGGGGTGGACCATTAAATATCCTAGGAGGGAGAAGGGGTGGAATATCCCCCACCCCCCACCCCCCAAAAAAAAATTTCATGCAGAGTGCAATTTGAAAAAATATTCATGCAAGCAGTTACGAAGGGAAAAAACTCCAGCAATGTACATAAAAATATAGAAAAAAAATCCTACACAGCTTCTACAGTGTAAAAAAATTCTTGCAAGGAAAATTTCCCCTGTTCAGATATTAAATGGTTCACGCCTAAAACCAGACGAAAAACCCAAGTGAATCGATCCCCAATTAAGAGAGGGATCTTATTGATGTGGTTTTAGACCATGCCACTAACAGGATCTAAGATAAAGACACTGCGAACAATAACATCTTTTAAACTTAAGATATGAGCTATTAAAACAACAAAATTCAACGTGATATTTCGATGTATCAGGATCGGGGAGATTAGGGAGAAATCTTTTACCAGTTAGACAAGCGAAACAGAAGACAAAGATGACGCTTTTATACGATCTGATGCTTTTGCAAAACACTTATCGTACGAAGCCCTTACATTAGTGGGAAATTACAAATTAAAATATTTCTCCAAAATATCATCAAGCCAATTTTGCCACAAATTACGAAAAATTCACAAATTGGCAATTACGAAGCTCTAGTGTAATACAATGCATGTCAAAATAAAAATGAGATTCACTTAAGTTTGCGCTACTTTGGGGCGGAAACATTTAATAATTTCTCATTAAAACCGCCATGAGATTGCCCACTAATTTGTGCTAATATTGGCTCTCTTTGCACAGTATGTTAACTTGGCGTAAATTTTTAATAAGCACTCACAGCTGATGCTTGTTAGCGCACACAAATTATGTTTTGACTTGCACTCTCGCGAATTGCACATCACGAATTCGTACTCTTTAGGGACGGACCATTTGATTTTTGATGGGGGGGGGGGGGTGGTATGGATGTTTTCTGGAATGACCTGCTTCTACAAAAGCTGTCTGATTATAATTTATCTCACTCTCATTTGAAGTGAGATTCTAGTTTGACCCAACACTTGCTGCTGAAGAGTAAAATCGTCTGGCATTGGACAGAGTAAAATAACAAATAAAAATTTGGCTCACCGAATCATGAGTCAAATAGGTATCACAATAATCGCAATAATACCTAAATAAAACAAGAATATAAGTCAGCAGAATGTTAGAAAGTTAGTTAAATTTCAGCAAATTTTAAACTGATCTTGGCTTTGTTGCCATACCACGCGTGACCGTGGAGAAGGGAGGGTTGGTGACGAGTTTGTGTTTCCACTCACACAATAATCATTTCCTCTAAATCTACTGTTCGATCGTGGAATTATTGTAGAATTATTATATATAAAAGTGTGTTTGACCATTACTATATTAAATTACTTTTGCCATTACTGGGTCGTAGATGTAACACTGGGATTACTGACTGTCTTGCCCAAAAGAACATAAACTTTACAACAATTGTTTGTGCTGCATAACACACTGTCAATATATGACTGATGCACTTAGCACCCATTAAGGCCAATTTACACTACATAACTTTTGCCTAAACTGTCGCAGTCAACCTGTCGTCCAACCTCGTACCCAGGTTATTTTCTCTCATACTCGGTGCCACGGCCACTGTCGTCTATGTAGCCTACGTTGTTGTAGGCAAATTGTGTGCTTGATTTACACAGTACAACTCAAGTTGTAAGCAGGTTGCATGCGACAGTTTTAGGCAACTGATTGTGTAGTGTCGTAGGTGAGTTGTGTGTTTGATTTACACAGTACAACTCAAGTTGTAAGCACGTTGCATGCGACAGTTGTAGGCAAAAATTGTATAGTGTAAATCAGCCACGACGACAGTCACGACCAAATTCCAGGCTTTCGTGTTAGTTTTTAAGTAGATTTAATCATTGATGACAATGATCTTTGGCTCTAAAGGCACTGGCGTAGAGTTGTAACCGCGCGCGGCTGTGCTGTCGTAGAAACAGTTGTCATAGCAACGGGAGTGGCGACATTCGTGGGCTGTACACTAACAAAACCGACTCTTCGCGGAGCAGTTTCTTTAGTTCTTTGGCTGCCGTTTTCACCACCAGTCTGGATTGGGTTTACTGTTTTGCTCGCGTTTGATTTAGGAGCGTTCACGGTAACGAAGTTCTTAATCGACAGTTTTTCTATCTTGGGTGAGACAGTACGTTCACCTTTAATGGAGTCTAAAAAATGAAAACAAGAACACCGTTCGTTAATGGACCTATTCCCCAGCGAACAAAATTTTGATCTAGATAAGTCCAGACAAAAATTTCATCACAGTTTGAAAGAGCATCACAAAATTAGTAATATTCCAAAGTTTCGTTGCGAAATGTTGTAAAATGCGGATAATATAGCCCTGCGAAGTTTGCCGTTTTTCAGTCATTTTGTATTACGCACGGGAAATTGATACCGCTTTCGGAAAATTTCCTGCGCGTAATACAAAATGACTGAAAAACGGCAAACTTCGCAGGGCTATATTATCCGTATTTTACAACATTTCGCAACGAAACTTCGGAATATTACTAATTTTGTGATGCTCTTTCAAGCTGTATAATGAAATTTTTGTCTAGGGTTGTTTAGATCCAAATTTCACTCAAAAGGGGAAAGGTCTATTGCATTACCCGGTGTTTTGCTTCTTGGTGTAATAGTTTTTCGACTAGAGTTGTCAAAGCAGCCTTGCATGAGACAGTTTTAAGTGTTTTACTATTTCAACTTTACAACAATTGTGATATTATTTTCTTAACTGTGTTTATCCTAAAACACCCTTTTCAAATAGCAAAACACCCATTTCAAATAGCAAAACACTCTTTTCATACTAGTCAGGTACGACTAGAAATCTGGAATGATCGCACCCTGCTCAGCCGACACAGTTTACTGGTGTTATTCTAATTGTTGCTTTTTAGTTTAAGTTTCCTCCTGTAGTAACACTGGATCAATAAGAGATGATTCTTACTGGACCTCTAGGGAGAACAGTTTAGAACTGATAGAGTTATCCAGTATAAATAAAGTTAGTTTAGTTTAGGTTTCCTCCTGTAGTAACACTGGATCAATAAGAGATGATTCTTACTGCAGCTCTAAGGAGAACAGTTTAGAACTGATAGAGCTATATATCCAGTATAAAGTTAGCTTAGTTTAGGTTTCCTCCTGTAGTAACACTGGATCAATAAGAGATGATCCTTACTAGACCTCTAGGAAGAACAGTTTAGAACTGATAGAGTTATCCAGTATAAATAAATTTAGTTACACATTTTATTAATTAAATGAAGAAAATTTTACAAACTACAAATAATGCTAAAATACATAAAATGTTGGGGAATGGTGTCTCATGTTCACTTTTACAAGAAGTTCACGTCAAAGTAAAACTGTACTACCTATAGTAGAATTTGTTGCTTGCTGGTGGCAATGATGTTCTGTGCATAAAATGTTCTCACTTCACGAAGCTGTTGTTTCCATCTTCTCTTCAGATCCCCCTTCAGGGGTGGCGGGGGTTTTAGCTGCACTTCTGAATCCACAGCTAAAACAGTTGGATTGAAATGTTATTCCTGAATATTTATAGGAAGCACTTCGCTGACATCAAAACTAGCATGGCCTACAGTAATCTTGACTCTTGTATCGTTTTGTTTCCGTCTCATGATCTATTTGTACAGAACTGTAGATGGACCATCCATCAAGGTGACCTATACATGCTACGGCTTTATAGTTTCTAGACAAACTGCACATACAGCTCAGACCTCGAGTGATAGATAATAATGGTAGTTTTCTAATGTTTATGCACACACAAGATATCAGCTGAGCTATTTTATAAACATTCAGCTAGACAGATGATTCATCTACAGTTTAAGTTAATACCATACCTGAACGCGACATTAATTGTGACTGGTTCGTTCGACACTGAAACTGTCGCCCTGTGTGCCTGCAAATAAAGAAGCAATGAACTCACTCTCATTACTCAAGAATACAGACTAGAATCATTCACGTGATAAAACGCCAATTCCCAAGAAAACTTTCATTACCAAAAGATCAATGAGCCAAGGTGTGAGTGCCTGTAATCCAGTTGTATTGAATCTGTTTTTCATATCTTTCATTATTCGAACCAGAATACGAACTCTGTAACAAAAAAACATGAAGGAATTCTAGACACTACAGTTAAAGAGACCATTTTTAGTCTCTGGGTAGTTTCATCATACTCAAATTAAAACTTACGTTGTGTGGAAGGCGTTTTCTTCAAACCATCTCGAGTGACGAATTGTTGCTAACGCACCTTCGAGGAGTTTCACATCAACTGAAATATTTAAACCAACAAAGAACAGTTTCAGTGAGTTACATATTATTCTGAGGCACTTTTGCTTTACAAGTTTTTAACAACCCATTTTGAACACCAGCACGCTCCCCTTTACAAATAAAATCATCTGGCATTAGACAGAGTAAAATAATAAAGTATGGCACAATGCAACATAATGGGTTAACACACAAAAGCAGTTATGTGTATATATTTGTTTTCTGTTCTTATGCTCACCGTGTGTATCTGCTTTTGCTTCACGAAGATTTTTGGGTAAAGTCGTAATCAATATCCTTACAACTACACCTCCAGAACTTAAATTAAAACCTAGAAAGCGAATAAGAACATCATTGTTTTGAACCTTACATAAATTGTGAGACAAAGTACAACACAAATATTCCATTAAATTAACTCCACAAACCTCCTTCGTTTACTTGAAGAGCAACATCTAAAACAGAATAAAACTATGGTGAGGCCATACATTTCCAGTCCTGGTTTCTATGTTGAGAAAAAACCACAAGTGGTATCTCAAACTATATTTTCAACAAACTAATTACTTTACCTTCTAAACCTAAAGTAGGTTCACCAAGTCCACTAAGAATCCTGTCCGCCACTTGTTGGATGTGTTCAGCTTTATAAAAACAAAACAAAAATGTATAGGAAATGTGTCCAATCCCATGATATTATAATGTCGGTAATTTTTTTAGTATGACAGCCAGATCAGCGACAGGATGGCCTGCCAACATTGTGCCTTTTTTGTAAGAACCAACTGGTCGAACCTCTTCAATACCCTGTAAGAAAGTGCCAATATGTTCACAGATTACATGGTACATTGGGGAGCAAGCAATGTTTCTGAGTTGATCCACAGTAATCAGTTTAATTCTGATATTGTCCAATTCCATATCAACGAGCTGTGGTAGTGCTGTGCAAACTCCGGTTTTTCATCTCCGGCTCCGGCCGAATTACAGCTCTGAGCTCCGGCTCCGGCCACATCAGCCTTTTTGAAAGGGCTCGTTTTTTTTTCCTTTTTGAAAGGGCCGGATTTTTTTTT
>CACRXK020018047.1:0-10212 GCA_902702795.2 Paramuricea clavata
CAAGGTTCATCAGGACAGGTTAGTGACTGAGAGATATATTATTGTTGGCCTGTTAGGACAAGCAGAAGATACTATTGTATATATATTGTTTTATCAGATTGGAGAAAGACCATCGGTGAAGATGAAGGGAGGATGGGCAAGTGATAGTCCGAAAGACAAACGGAAAAGGTTGTGATCAAACATTGGGATGTTTTATATCTATACAGCAGGAATTTCACTTTACAGTCACATTGTTAATAAATACAGTCCTCTCTTTATTGCGGCCACTTATAATTGCCAAGACATATTTGCATTTCTTTTTGAAGATACCCTGTTAAAATTTTGAAGATACTTGTTCCGAGTACTCCGGCTTCCTCCCACAGGGGAAAGTTGACAGGGTGGGTTAGGTAAAAGGTCCCACAGTAATTGGCATATGCTGTTGTGATGACCCTGCCCTAGTTGGCAAAACTAAATAAGAAAAAACAACAAGAAAAAACCCAGCCACCCTGTTAGTATGGTCACATTTTTTTGCAGTATGTAGTCCATTTGTATTTTATTTTTTATTTCGTGTTGCAGTACCATGAAGAAGAGACAAAGTGATTCTGATGTGACCACACTGGATGAGTAAGTTGCTTTGAACTTACCAAGAGATATTATAAAATATTCTATATCAACGTCTGATTTATTTTGTGTGTGTTGTTTTAGTGAAAGATTAAGAACAGACCACCAAGTAACTGAAGACAATGATGGTTTGTAATATGTGCCCATGCAACTTTATTATATTTTACTCTGTCTAATGCCAGATGATGTACCATGCTTAATCAGTGGTTGATTATAGATGCAAATCCAGAATGTTGACTTCATGTTGACCATAAATTTCTACCTCTCAATAATTCTCATTTTTCTTGTTATTTCTCAGAAATTCCAGTCATCCCTGACTTAGATGATTTCCAGGAAGAAGATCTTGCCAACAAGATTGCAGCTCCCCCTAGGTTTGCAAACAGTTTTAAACTCAGATGAATTTATCTAGGATAAATAAAGTTTATAAGGTTACCCCTAGTAGCAACATTGGGCCAAATACAAGATGATCTAGGGCTAGGAAAACAGTTTCAATTTAATAAATCTATCCAGTGTAAGTAAAGGTATAGCTTGTTTGAAATTTTCTAATTATTTTTCAGCATCCAAGTCAATCGTGTGGCAACTTATAAGGAACTGGATAACGATTTTCAAAAACATTCCTATCTCATGACTTTGGTATGCAAGTGTTTTACAAATCTCATGCTGGTGGTGTGGTTTTCATTACTTGTGCGCTTGCTAACGTTGCTAATATGTCTGTTTCTTTGCAAGGATGATGAAATTGACCTGAAACTCTTGGGAAAGGTTTTAGCTCCAGAATCAACTGTCTTTGAAGTAAGAATGACAAGACCACAAAGCCTGGTTTACACTATCAAAGTTTTGAAGGATTTGTAAGAAATGTTGGAGGGAACTGAAACATTTCTTACAAATCCTTGAAAACGTAGAATTTACCTTGATGCAAAATTCCTACTGTGATCACAGAAATTTTGATAGTGTAAACTAGCTTTACTCCTATAATTTCGCTTTGCATTTTCTATAAACCGCTTAATTATATTTTAATTTCCAGGAAGACAAAGCGTGGGATTGGGACAGACTCTTTACTGAAGTATCATCTGAGTTGCAAACAGAATGGGAAAAAACGAACAATGAAAACAGACCCCAACCATCAGCCGAGTGATGGATTGTCGAATGTACATATTCATATAAATGTAGTTGTAATTATTGTAAAAATATTGTACGTTGTAAAAATGTCTTAGTTTGACGCGTTTTTAAAACTCGTGTATACGATAACTTTAATGGTTGTAAGCGTTGGACGAGTTTTACCCTGTACTAGATGAGGCAGCACATGCTGGTCTACTGTAGAAGGAAAGACAGTTCCCTGAAGTTACTAAGATTGTTCACTGTATGTACTGACGAGTTGGTGGCAAATTGTGAATTCTCCCATCACTTCGTTGGATTACGAAGAACGAAGCAAGGTCGTGTGATGGACCCTGTCCTGTTAGCAATCTCCTTCTCGGCTATGCTACAGTTGCATTCAGAGCTTGGCTATAGAGCCTCGTTTTCGTGTATCTGACATCAGTTAAAGGCCACGTCTCAATCACGAAAACGAGGCTCTATAGCCAAGGTGACACACTTTACGGAAGCGTGTATTAGAGTCATTAGACTGAGGTCATGTACCAGCCAACAGCGGGACGTCTGAAACAGGACCCTTTTACCCAGGCCCATTCTGGCTATAGAGCCTTGCTTTTGTGTATGGGACATTGGAAAAGCCCAACGTCACAGAATGAAAACGAGACTCTATAGCCGAGATGACGTACTTTTCGGAAACGTGCATTGGAGGCCACTGATTGGAGTATGACAATAGTGGAATAGTGGGAATATCGTGGATTTAATTAAAGTAAAATAGACCCCAGTCCCCAACAAATTGCAAAGCGGGCAATATGGTGGTGGTCATGGTGCAAATATTCCTGTTATTACTGTGAATATGTTGTATTAAAGGGTGCCAAGTCAGGATTTAGCTACAACATTTGTTGCGGCATTACTGCTAATCATTGAGTTAGCTTTACAAAAGAAACATTACCGACATGACAACAATCAGACCTTTTACTTGCGACGACTTATTCAAATTTGCAAATGTGTGAGTACAAAGTTAAGTGAAAGTACTTCTGTGCAATTGTTGACAAGTTGAGTAAATTACTTGGACAAATAACTTTACATGCAGAACATTGGAACATTTCCTATGAAATTAGTTGATGTCTGTACAAGTCAAAATATAAATTTTGCCATGAAAGTAGTTAATAGTTAATACCAACACTAGTCATGAAAGCAGTTAGCCAGTTACCAATTTCACTATATTATGATATTTTATAGGAATTTGGATCCACTGACGGAAACAGTATCCTACAGACCTACACACATAAATTATTTAGAGTGAAAACTCGACTATGTTTGCTATGACCTTTGTGCATTGAAGATCTACACACAATTTAGTAGTTTTAGGAGTTAGTATAGTGAGGGTAGCCAGGGTGCATTCCATGCAAACTCTACGCTGAAGATACGCCAATATTAACTACAGATAGTATTGTAATGTGCCAAACTCACGCTGAAGATCTTCAGGGTATTGCACTTAGAATGCACACTGGGAGGGTAGCGACATGCAAAATTTTATTTTGCCTATTTCGGAATGTGAGGGTAGATTGTGTGTGACCTCATTGATTGAATTTTTACATGGCATTACAAAATTTTTACTTGGAGTTGACTATTAAATGATATATTTACATACTTTGCAATTGGATCTTAACTGCTGTCTGTAGTATGGTATTCAGTTTTACCTTCAATATTTATCTCGATGGCCAGAATATTGTCAAGTTGCCGAGTCTCGAGATGGACGAATAATGGGTTACAGTAAGTGTTGTAAATCTGAGTTGGTTAACTTATAATGGACCTCTAGGGAGAACAGTTTAGTACTAGTGCATAGAACTATTGAGTATAAATAAAGTTAGGCCCTAGAAATTTTTTGTTGGGCCCCAGTCATTTTTTTGGGTTAAATATTTCTGCGCAAAGGGCAAGATATTTGGGGTTTTTTGGAATAATTTTTTTGGAAAAATTTGAAATCGGGGCCCCTAAAACAAAGTTTGCCCCGGGCCCCCACCAACCTCTCGGAAGCCCTGATAAGAGATGATCCTCACTGGATCTTTAGGAAGAACGTTTTCTATGTCATGACATTAATTAAACTATTTTACAATTATTTATAATTAATCCTTACAACCACCATACTATTATTATGCTGGTTAAGATTGGATGCTTAATGCTATTTTACATACAACACAGTAATCACTTGGTAGAAATTTGCTATTCACTTTTTACTGTATGAGCCACTGGGTAGAAATTTGCTATTCACTTTTAAATATTTAATTCAAACCCTAAATGGAAAACCATATTTCTTAAGTTATAGGCAAAGCTGAAGGAAGTGAGGAACGAGAACAGTGGCATGGTCACGTCACTGCTGTCACAGTTGCTCCAGAGTTCAGGAAACTGGGACTAGCTCGGCAGTTGATGACTAACTTGGAAGAGACCTCTGAAAGGTAGAAGCTTCAGAATGATTGCAATTTTAACATACAAGACTACGATGGTTGGGTAGCCACAACAATCTAGGAGACCAATTACTGCAGGCCCAAAAGACAATTGCATAAATAAACAATACAAAGTAACTAATAAACTATGAAACTAAAAACAACAGTTTATCAAGATGGTTAAAGTCCTCACTCTATTGCATCTCTGACAGATTCAACAGTTTCAAAAGTTTATGGATCTTCACAGTTATATGATGTTTCTGGTGTTGTAAAATAGTAACTTTTCAATATAGTCTTGAATGAGCGCAGAACTTGCTCTCAGGTGGAGGGGCCCTTTAATTAGATATTTCATTTCAGGAAAAAATGTTTCTTTGTGGATCTATTTGTTCGCGTATCAAACGAGGTTGCTGTGAATATGTACAAACGTTTGGGTTATGTGGTTTACCGCAGAGTTCTGGATTATTATTCTGGCGACCCTGATGAGGATGCTTTTGGTAAGAATTTGCTTGGATTTCTTTTTAGATTTTAATCTTTTGTGGTGTAATTTCTGGGAAATTCTAAAGCAATTTTTGTATCTAACTTACACTTTTTTCCTTGTTTCAGACATGCGCAAAGCGCTATCACGTGATAAAGACAAGAAGTCAATGATTCCATTGAAACATCCAGTACGACCTGAAGACGTAGAATAACCAGGAGACCAACCATGAAATATATCTTGTGTAAATAGATAGATCTCTGAATATTTCCATAGCTAGATTAAGCACATAGAACTAAAACCACTTTAGCAACTTTTTTCCTGTCAAAGTTGCCAGATATAGATGTCATTAAACAAAGCTAACAGTGAATAACAAAGGCAAACTAATTTGTAATATTCATCTACACTGTATTAACAAGGAGTTGAATGACGGTTTTTGGTGACAGATTATTTAACACTTTTGGGGTTGATTCAGTGTCATGACATCATATCCTTAGCAACGTCTACATAAAAAAAGTTGATGAAGATTTTTTTTTATCATACAGATATATTACGTTTCTTCTTAGAAAAACGCAAATACCACACGTCCCAAATATCATATTTTGGAGTAAGTGGCACTTGAAGTAAAGTGAGATAAAACAAGACTTACACACAGCTTTAGAAATTAAAAAAAGTATACACGCCAACTAAAGTTAAGGAATCTTAATTTGGTTGTAGCTTGATTTGTTTGATGGTTGGTCATTAGCGTCAATCCAGCAATCTGGTAGATGGACTTTTGGATGGATGGATTACGAACTACGAAGTGCTCATCTAGTTTTGTAGTAAATTAATGTAGTCAAGCTTTGTTTCCTTGATATGCTTGTGGTAAATTGTGTATTTTTTAATGCAATAAAACTATTTTGTCCTTGCTTAAATTTTGTTTTTGTTCTTTTCTGTACAACATGAAGAATTCCCGGCTGATTCGCATCTAGTGTTTATTGAATATTGTGCGTGATTTTAATGGCCCAAACTTCGCTCTCCGAAATTTTATGTCTTCGTTTAGTTAACTATTTCAACAAGCATGTTCACTGGCAACCATTGTCACTCCATTTTCTGGGCTATTTCTATTTACACATCTTGGTTTCTGCAATTAACTTGCTAAATCTGGTTGTCTTTGCCATACAGAGAGTGAAAATCATAGACATACATCACTGCAACAGCAGACATGTCAGATCATCGCATTGTATATTGTTGGAGGCATTTTCTATGGAGGTGGTGTGACCCTGGTCATCTCGTACCCAGAATCTATACCGAGCATAAGAGAAAATAGCCTGGGTACGAGGTTGCGTGGAGGTACCGTTTTCGTATCGGCTACATGGTGCCGAAATTACAAGCGGGGTTCGAGGGCGTCTCCCCATGAAGGTTTTGAAATTTCGACCATTTGAAATCAGTTTTGTAGATTTTGTCATCATGTCCAAATATTTAGCGAAGAATGTAGTGTGAAATTTATGTTTATATAAAAGCAAGAAACCTTTTCCCTTGGAGGAAATATTTTGGTTTCTAATCTGGACTCTGGAGAAACAGCCTGCGATTGTCTACGCTATATAGACGGCGAAAATCGCCAAGTGCCGACTGGGACCTCATGAAAATCCTATATATAGATTTCTAATCTCCGCTGTTTGAAGTTAATTAGTTTCTGATCAAACTTGTCTGAAACAGTCAAACAGCGTCTGGTAGACTTTAGTGAAGATAAAATCCATAGCCATAGGGATATTTGTATATGACAATATCGTTGCAATTTGCAGACAAAACCTTGGCCTTTGTCTTTTCTGAGTAATAAAATAATGTGTTTATTATACAATACTATCATAAATACTAAAACAACTGTGACTTTGTTTGACCTGTTCAAAAATTATTCAAAATATAATCCTTTGTCATTTCAAGAATGCGTCGGAAGTTTTGGTTTTAAATTTCAAATCTTCATCCGTGATCCCATTTTGGCAGCTGCCACACACTTCGAGAGCTACACAAGTGGCAAATATTTACTCTAAGAAGAGCACTTCGTTTCAAAAACATACATTTCGAGAACACAGGCCATATTTGACTCGCTTCGACATTGTTGCTATCCTAGGGTTTTGCTTGTTAGTTTAACCAGTTTATGTCAACACGAAACAAAGGTAAAGTTACTTAAGTGGGTTAACATTTTGAAGAAATTTGCATCCAACATCTGACATCTGCAAAAGCTTCGGGGTCTTCAAATACTTGGCATGTGGAAACGTTTAAGATCATGTTTTATCTGTGGACGAAGTGGTAGCAATCGGTATGTATATTTCAACATTTCTGTACATTACTGGCCTTTGTTTAAGGTCGCCTTTAGTATTCGAAAACAATGTTATCGTTTCCAATGGCTAGTGTATTGATATGCGTTCATATAGTCCTTTGAGATCAGGCGATACATTGCTTTATGTTCAGGTAATTGTATCCGTAATTGTTTCCCTTTATGGTAAATGTTAATATGACAAACGGTACTTATTTTTAAGGAATATGATACCATACATTCTAACATTGATTCATATTAAAAATCTATCATTGTATATATATAGACAGTTGAGTTAATCAGCTTCATTTGAAAACATCTTTTCTCAGAGTATGAGTTAAGGGTCAAAATACGTGTAGCAAGAATATATACAGTCTCTAGAAAACAGTGGTGTATGTGCTGTACAGAACAATGTTGCATGGTGCTGACAAAACTGGCACTGTCACGATCACCAGCCGAAAATTTAGGTTGAACGCACTTTAATAACCGTTGAAATGCAACCTTACAGCTAGCTAGGATTAAGAAACTTCTAGGATTGCCAGATTACCACATTTTATAGATTACAACAAATATTTCATAGGATTAGCGTATATTTTCCTTCATGTGATCATTAACAACACTGGTACTTGTCAAACTTGTGTTAACATTTTCTGACTACCCTGGAAAGCGATTAACTGTATAAAGAATTATTCTTTTATACTGCCTGGTGATTTTTCAAACAATAACTAAATTTGTAAAACAATTAAGAAAGTGTTTTACAAGCACATGTTTCAAATTAAACAGAATGAATGGTAATTCAAACACAACATGTAGCAATCTATCGTAATTGCAACACATATTGTTCCAATTCAGAGGTTCTAATTTATTTGGTATGCCATACTGGTATCTCACAGTTCGTTACTGGTGTTTCAATTTGTTTCACAGTTGTTGTTATGGTCAATTTGAAATTCTACTTCGACCTATTGAGGTGTTTCTTTCTTTGAGCTAGCAAATGCAATCGATTAAATATAAGACCACCTGTTTGTTAACTGCTCAATTTAGGAATCGCACACATTTTAAAACGGTATCTATGTATGATGTAAATGATGTAAATTTGTCGAAAACTAATCGTTTGTTAATCGAAGCATCTCTCGGATTGTTTTTCACTTCAAAAAAGAGTATAAAAAATTCTTACTTTGCACAGCATAACACGTCAGTGGCTAGACATGCAAATAAACATTTTCATCTTTGTTTACGATTTGACTTCCCCAGTCCAATTAATTTTGCAGTAACTATGCAAATACCTCATAAATATGCAATAATATTCAATTATATTCCAATCTACTGTTTATATAAAAGCTATATTTTAATTTGACGTTTACTTGTTTTCCCACGTCTGGTTGGCCCTTTTTTGTCAGTTAAACTGTGATGCAAACTAAAGCAAACATAGGTGTGATTATTTTGAATCATAAAACAAACACACGGTGATATTTGATGAATTTCTGACTTCTGAGCATGTTGCCTGCAATGAGCTGAGTTTTCCCCCATTGAATAAGTTCCGTTTGTCCTGAAAAAAAAAGTGCTATGCTTTCATACAAAAGTTAATTTCGAGGATTTATTTATAAGATGTTGTCACCGGGACTTTTTAATTATGATTATTTAACAAAAATGCGATGAATTATTGGGTTAAATCGCTGCCAAAAATGTCAATTCTCCAAACAGCTGGTGGGGGGCCATGACATATGTTGAAAGATTCGAAGACGCGGGCAGTCAACCCGCATATCAATTGACAAATTACTGAAATAATTTGCGTTTTGAAATTATACCGATAGTTGTTCATTTTGGTGTCAAAAACACGGTTTTTCGTGAGAGGTTTTGTAAAATGATTGGACTACTGTCCTTTGGCAGTGGTTTGTTGTTTATTGGGAGTTTATTTGTTGTGTATTTTCGCTGGTTTAGAAGCGGTTCTCCAGACAAGTTGACAAACGTTTCGTCGAGTTGTGAAAGCGAAGCACCTGAGCAGTATGGCAAACAACACAGCAACAGGAAAACTAACTTGGAAGCAAAAACGAACGGCGGGAAAGCATTTGGACACAAGAACGAAGGAGCACAACTGATACAGAATGAGGAACCCGAAGGAAACGAAAACTTGAGACATCGTTTGTCTGCTAAAAAGTCCACGTCCCAAAATGGACAAGATCCCGAAGGAGAAACCAAAGCAAATTCGACCGAAAGCAACGCTTCAGACGAACTGCTAAATGATAGTGTTGAAACAAGAAAGGAAAACGAAATAGCCTGTGAGAAGGATATAAATTTAGGCGACATTTTGCCAGCCTGTGAAACGAAGGAAGTAAAAAAGCAAGAGCCTGAAATTAAAATAAAAACAAATACACTAAATGTCGAAGTTTCAGATAAAGCTCCTGGAAACAGCAGCATATCGGAGACATTTGAAAATACAGAAGGCAACAAAGAAACAACACAAGTTGTTGAACAAAAAATTTTACAAGAAAATGAAGCAGACAGCGTGAAATATATCAACAATACACAGGAAGAAGCGAATGTAAACAACGCTATCGACTCGGTAAATGAGCCTTTGATCGGACAGTCAAATCCTCTTCAAAAGGCTACGAGGCAAGAGATTTTGATCGAAGAGCCGCTAGCAAAAGTGAGTGAAGCTGTTTCTAGCGAAGCTGCGGTAGAAGTTCAAGAGGAAAGTAGTTTTTCCTTGGAAGGGCGTGAATCGATTGAGGAGCAACGAAATATCACAGGTGATTTATCAAATGATTTGAATTTGGAGGTCATTGCTAATGAGTTTACCAAGCCCCTAGGCGTGGATGAAATTAGTAATTCTCAAGATAAAAGTGCCTGTGATGAGAATTTTGTAGTAGATCATGCTGCTATTGAAGAAAGCGATGATTCTATCAGGGAAAATGCAGAAATTTTAGATGAGAATCAACATGTAAATTTCATGCCAAGTGATGATATATCGGACCCACATGAAGTAAGCCCAGACAATGTTATCGAAATATTTTCAGACAAACTTTCAAAATGTATTATTGATGCCGTTTTGCAAGACACACACTTGCTGTATAGCCAATCAGAGGATGATAGTGACGAGAATCGTAACAAGGAATCAATTTTGAAATTTTCCGACCTACTTGCGGAGTCAATAGTTAGGTCGGTGATCGATTATACAAAAGTAAGCCAAGACCATATTTCCGAACACGACGAACATGACCGTTTGAGCCCAAACGTGGCAGATGTTAGGGATAAAACTAATGAAAATATTAATCAGGATGTCCCTGACGAACCATCACCTACAAACGAGGAAGAGA